>JAJJWW010010950.1:0-65838 GCA_023531295.1 Papaver armeniacum | reverse complement strand
CAGGCTAATAAAACAGATGTTCCCAAAGCTGAAAAAATCATTTTTGCGAACCTAATCACAATTTCAGACTGATAACATACCCACAAAGTACCATTAATAGACCATTTCAGTAGCAAAACACATATCATGTTCAACAACAGAATATATACCATTTCAGGAACAACTCATAACCAACTATACAGACCTAATTGCAAGAATTCCTAAATTGGAAACCCTAATTTTAAAATCGATTTGAAAAGCCTTAAATTGAAACCCTATACTAAACAAAAAACCCAAATTTCATAACAACAAAGAAGACAAACAGAGTTAAGTTCGTGAAAATATACCTTCTTGGAGTTGCAGCAGTGTTCTTGTTCATTAATCCTTCTTCAACCATTATCTTCTTCCCCATTTCTTCAACAAGACAGAAATTACTTAGGTTTTCACCAGAAAATACCCTCTATCAACTGGTTTAGGCATAGAAAACAAACTTAGATCTTGGTTCTTTATATACTGATAGAGTAACAAAAATCTGAGAGAAACCCTAACCAATTTGTGGCGCGAAATTTCTTGATAAGGATACATCAGTTGAATTAGTTTGGGATATATCCTAAATTCATGCTTGTAATCTTCTCAAATCAGATGGTTCTCTCTGCTCTCCCGCCATCTTCTCTAACAACGAAATCTTTCTTCTAATCTTCACATACTTGATAGAGTTCTAGTTAGCAATTCGGCGTTCCGAAATGGTACGTTTTCCGTTTTATTCACGTCCGGATCAAACTCTGAACCTAGTACGTGTATAATACCTGCCTCCCGAATAATGCGCGAACTTTTCGAATTGGCAAATAATTCGCTAGGTTCGTTCGGACGTGTTTTGTAGCTGATTTGACTCTCTGTCCGAGTTGACTCACTAATCAGTTGAGTTGACTTTCCGTTCCACCTCTTCTTCAAGGAAGAAAAGAAGATTCTGAGGTGGGAGTCGAACATGGCTCCTCTAATTCCACACAAAGTACATATAAGTATATAACCAACCTGTGCTACACACTTGTTTTGATTATTTATGTACATGTTCTCCATATAACGCAGTTACAACTTATTTTTCACCTTGGAACCAATGTAAATATCCAAAAGTTAGTATATTATGATTACAAATGTTAATCAATTTATTATATATATGGGATGGTAGGTTCTTAAAGAGATGTTTCCTACGTGTAAACTGCAAGTGCACATCGCCTATTGGAGGCGTGGCAAGTACAGGTCGATCCCACAAAGAAATGGTGTGTGTGTGACTGATCTAGAGGCTTTACTTAACTGATTTCTAGAGGTGTAACACAACTGAGATTGTTTGTCGATACGACTGAGTTGAATTGTGACTCTAAACTAAGGCAGCAAATGGGTTATAACTAATTGGAGAACACCGGTGTATTTGATTCCACCACTTGATCCTATGCTAAGGTAATTCCACTAATGTTGTATTCTTGTATCTTCCTAAGGAAGATTCTAAAGAATAATGAATCACTAATCTCATAATTCCCCCTAGTATAGAGTGTCTTCTTCAAGACACTCTATCACAAAGTTCCTTAGTCAATTAACTAAGCATTATTCATATCTCATTAAGCACATACATTCTTCCCCTGGAAGTCTCACATGGAGAATTTGCTAACCACTTTATCTAATTCTCCCTAGTATTGGCCGTCTTCTTACAAAGATACCCAATCACAGGAGAAGTTGATCTATTAGCTAACTATCCTCCTATCAATCAAGCTCGCAAGAACAACAAGATAAGTATGAATTACTCAACATATTATCTAGGGTTTCAACAACACCCTAGCAATTGAACTTAGAACATAATTAAGACAATCAAAATACAAATTAAACTAAATTGGTGCTCTGGCTAGCCCAGGCATGCCCTCTAACATACACAGCTCCACATATTTATACAAGCAAATACCAAACCCTAATTCTCTTCAAAACAAAAATTAAAAGCAAACCCATTCGCCCATACCCTCTGAATCGTGCTCTCCTCTGTCAATTCGTCTCAGAGCTCCATGCATGGGCTTGTTGTACTAACCCTAGTTCCAACCATCTCCAACCGAGCTTCTAGGGTAAGGGAGAAGCCGAGAAAGAGATGGGTCGAACTAGGTGGCGTGGTAGGTGGCTATGGTTGTGTTGGTGTCGGGGGAAAGGGATGGTGGTGTTGATAGCTACGATTTTGTCGTGGAGAGGGAGGAGGTAAGGGGAAGAAGATGGGTTCGCAAACCGGTCGTGGGAGAGAGAGAGAATGGAAGTGAGAAATGGAGGAAGGTGTGTTTGGTTCGATGGGAAGGGTATAGGCCAATTCGGTGTGGAACGGGAGCATCAAGGTTTGATGAGCCAGCTAAAGCGAGCGTTGGATCTCGGTGAATCCGATGCGTGGCCCGATGCAACCGTAGGATGGAAGTGGATCAGATCTAACGGCTTGGAAGGGACGGGCTCGGATCCGGTCACGGGCCGGGTCTTGGATAGCTCAGCCCATGTCTTGTAGATGGGTTGCTCCTTGTTGGGTTGCAACCGGACACGCGCACGGGCTTTGGCTTTTTGCTCCATAGACGCTTGTCTCCAATTTTACCGCTCTTTTGGCTCTCGCTTCCGAACTTTATTTATTACCTAAAACACAAAATTAATTAGTACAAATATTTATTCTTGAAAACAAAGAAAATACGAATGCTGGGATAATATCTTATTTACAAAGCACAAAAGATGAGTTAAATGCCAATAAAAAGATGTAGAAATATGCAATATTTGGCACTCATCAAATACCCCCAAACCTGAATTTTACTTGTCCTCAAGTGAAACAGAAATTAAGAAATCCTAACTATACCACTGCCGCTGGTCTCTCGAATGCATTTAGCGTATGCACTAAGCCTTTAAACCCCTAGGTGTCCCTAGTGGACGAGTTGTAGTCTCGTGAGGGTTTACTGCAGGTGTACCCACAAAAACCTTCTCCAACTTCGAGTGTAAAAGAGTCTCAAGCATCCAAGGAGCTATGAGGACATAGAGTTTCTTGCATGCTAGTAACAAGAAGTTAGAACTACCAAAGAACGCATTCTCATCCTTAAGTGTTGAGCGAGAAATAACCATACCATATGAAAGAATTCGGATTCGATTGTGATCATAAGCCTCGACTTCCGCCTCACCATTAGGGTTTTATGATAATTGCACTCAAAAAGATCGCTTTTTAGTCTCTCATGTGTGCAGGCGGGGAATAAAGAGAGAAATCCTGCACACGTTGTAGGTAAGAAGGATAACCTTCCGAAATAATTTACGGAGACTCCACGAAGTGTGGATAAAAAGAATCTTTTTCCTCGATGATCTCTAAGAAAGGAAATCAACCATTAGCAAGGGTGGGAGTACTCACTTACCTTCTCACCCGATCGGCAATTAATATCACTCTCTCAAGATTCATAGAAACGTCTTCAATCTTCGGTCTTCGGTCTTCAAATGTTGATGACGAACTTCTGAACTTCACAAAAACTTGACAAACATATTTTTTTTTTTATTATTTTTTTTTTTTTTTTACAATATGGTGTTAACTAGACTCCGAAAATAAACTACATTTTTTTTTTTAATAAGAAATGAAAATAACACTAAAACGATAAAACTTGTATTGTCTTGATTTCACAAACTTCATTAATTCTCATCCTATTTTCTTTTCTTTGTTGCATGTGAACCTTGGACTATCTCAACTTTTCTTCAAATATTCTGATGATGCTCCGCTTGCTGACGATGATGTGTTTCTATGAATGTGTTGATGTTGTTGAGAGGGAGAGAGAGTGATGCTAACTGCAAATCGATATTTAGAAGGAGTTTTCATCTTTAAACGTTACCCTCATGATTGACGGAATTAGCACTCAAGAGATCAAAAATAGTGCTGAAAGTGGTGCGAAGTTGGGTAGCTCACCATTCCTACCCGGAATTGACGTACGATGACACACACTCTAACAGCTTTTCTAGAAAGTCACAAAAACTGAAGGTCGGTGCCTCGCTTGATGTAAAATGGGTAGTCTCCACTATGGGTGATCACAATTCTACTACCGAATATCTAAACAACACCTAATTCGCCCTCCGGTATGGTTAAATCCAACTTTAACGCTCTAATCAAATAAGAAACCCGATTGTGTTCTCCAGTACTTCCAATTTCTGTTATTTCGGTCACATTCTCTATGTAAACATAGCTAGAAGCATGCTAGTGACTCTAAGATCTCTAAAAGTTGGAGGTTTTTATTTGCAAAGAGTTTTGAATTTTTTTTATTTTTTTTTTATTTTTTTTTTATTTTTGAAGTAAAAGACTAAAAACTCTATATGCAGATGTACCCCCAAACCTAAATCAAACATTGTCCTCAATGTTTCAACAGATAATAAACAGTCACATACCATGAGAACTATGTTTGATAAGAGAAAAGGGAAGAGATTACCTGATGTTCTATAGCAAGGTTAGAGCTTCATTTGTCAAGGCTAGAATCCAACATTCTCAGCGGAGATCATATCGGATTAGCATAATATATGCGCAAGAAGACTCAACCGATTCAAGAAAGAAAAATTTAACAAGTCCTACTTTGGATTATATACAATGAAAATTCACCATATACCAACAATCTAAAGAGTTGAGGATCAACCCAAAAGACGATATGTACAAACATCAACAAACCTTACACAAATATAACATGAGAGTGCAGGAAAGATTGCATACGTGAACAAGTTACCCCAAACCTAAACTTGTCAATGATGTGTTCTTGAGCACAAAATCTTGCAATTTTAAAGGTACATCATGCAAAAGGTCTAACTCAAAATGAGTTTTGCTAAGAACAAAAGTGAGATATACACATTCCATCTGTGGCTCCTTAAAGGTGTTATACTTTGATGCAAAATAGTCCAAGAGGACTTGGGAAGCACAAAGCTCTAGGCCTAAATTAGGCATTTTCGTAAAAAGTTGGTTTTGCAATTTTGTTACAAACTACACCTAGGTTTGGTGGAGGAATTTCAATCTGTGCCTTAGGAGAGAGATTAGGTACATCTAAGTTGTTTTCATGTATAAGATCATTTGCACCATTACACTCTTTCCTAAAGTCAGACAAAGGTAAATCATGCTCACCTGCATAGAACAATTCATCAATCTCCATGTCATAATCATCGAGGAGGCAACATATTGTGACATGGGCGGGGAATCGAGACACAAAAAATAATATCATGATCCATAAGAATATTAGTGTCAACGAAGATTCATCCTTTCTTAAGTCACAAACAAGTTGTGTAGCATGCTCATTTTCAAAGAACAAATGCTCGACTCCAATTCAAGAAGACAAGTATGAATATTAGAAGAGAAACTTAATGTCTCTGAACCTAAAGATTCCACTATATTTTCAAAGTACACATGCTCTTCATATTCATCATCATCATCATCATAACAAAAATGCATTTCCCTATTCAAAGTTGTAGCATTTCTAGTGCACTCATTTACCTCTAGATTAGGTTCATGTTCAGTGTCAGTTGCATGAGTAGGAATAGAAACACTATTTTTAAAATTATCGAGATAACAAACATCCTATCATGAACTTCCTTCCATTCTTCATTTTGTAATCGAGTCGATTCATTTGAATGTTCATAATGAGTCGTTCAATCAAGGGGAGCCTTCACTAGTGGGTGTGCATGCCTCATATGAATGATCATTATATGGTTGTGCACGGGGTTCACTACATAAGGGAAACTCAGACATGTTGCTATATGGATGATCATGCAATGCATTCAATTCAAACCTAGCATGGTTTTGCTCTATAAGCATGAGGTTTTCTTCACCGAGTGCATATACGGGTTCATTGGAGGAAAGAATTGCTCATCCTCCCATGATGGTTGATGATACATGTGGTCATAATGATTAGGTATGTATTCAAGGTCGGGGCCCCGAGAAGGTTCATAGTACTCCCTAAAATCACTATGGTCTGTGGGGATTCAGATTGTGGAGCATGCCCGTAAGCAAGCTCTCTCGATGGATTTGTTTGCATCCCCGGTTGGCACTGCAATCCTCGACATGATCTAGCAACTCAATTTGAACTCAAAAAGAAGCATAGCTTAGCACACATCAAGCATGTATAACCAATGATGTCTCAAAACAGGGAAGCTAAACCCAAGTGATGCAAAGCCCAGTTGTTGTACGGCCCAGTTATGTGGGCTTCAGTTTGGTTTATGTGGGCTTTGGTTTATGTGGCCTTTGGTTTGTGTGGGCTTTGGTTTGGTTTATGCACAGCCCAGGTTATGTGGGCTTTGGTTTGGTTTAAGTGGGCTTCAGGTTGGCAGAAACAGAGCCCAGTGAGTTACAACTCACAAAATTAACACCCAATTTCTCAAAATTAAGCACAAAGAAGTGCTTGTTGTTGGAGAGTTCACAGCTTTGCTTGGCAAGTTTATGCCTGGTAAGTCACAAGACAAAGACAATGTGTTGGTTGGTTTGTGCTTTCAAAGACAAATGAGCAAGTATACACACACAGGTCTTAGTGCAGCATCAGCTTATGCACTGGTTGGCATTTCAGAGCAACAACCACAAAGATTGACACCAATACAAGACTGCAACACAAAAGTGCTGGTATTTGCTGGTAGAGGTCACACAACACTAGCTATGCTGGTTTCCACAGCACAGTCTATGTGCACAGAACCACACAATGTGTGCACAGCACAGGGTAGCTTATAAAGCAGAGCTTATGCACAACACAACACTGGGTCGATCTGAACAAGGAGATGAAAAAGCTGTATATGGTGCACATGGTCATACAAGTGAGATGCTCATGCAAATTCAGTTGTTTAACAATTCACTCACGAGTGTCACAGATTTGATGCACAAAGATACCCTCGGCAGCTAGTTGAGGCAAACACCCATGGCAATCGGCTAAGGCAGAGCAACAATCAAGATATTATCGTATAACCAAGCAACTCATGCACAGTGGAGCAATACATGTGAAATTCCAAGGCCAGTAGATTATGCACATAGATTTGCAGATATTAGCATGGGTTTTGGTGATCACAGTGAGAACTAGTCTCTCATGTGAGTGTGGCAAACCATTCATAACATCAACAGGTTAACAGGTCAGCTCAATGCAGATTTACAACTTCACAAATGCAATGATTGGCCATAAGTTATCCAGACAAGTAGTTTTCAGCACTCTTACAACACTCTTGACATGAAACAGAGTGTCAACAGGGTGAGTTATGATTTTCACAGAGTTATGCACCAAAAATTTCAGGGCAGATGACAGCTCAAATCTCAATCTTTACAGGCTATGACTCACAATAGATTTGCAGGCTTAGCATTCAACAAGTGAAAATGACAGCGAGCTTGGCAGATGATAGCTCACACAAGATTTCAAACAAAATCAAGCATGCATAAGGTTACAGGGTATGTGGCATCAACTGCCTGAGTTGATATCAACTAATTCAGTTGACTTCAACTGAGGTTGCAGCTAACTTGGCTAACCAAGTTGCGCTTCAACTCACAAACTTAGAGGCTGGAGTTGGGCACAGGGCAATGTTGAAGCTAAGTGGTTCACGAGAGAAAAGACAAATAGTTCACCAATTTCCATCAACACACAAAAGTTACACACAAGCACATATTTCGATTTTAAAAGTTTGCTCAAGTGTCACAGAAATGTTCAGGCAACTAGTTTGACAGACATTAGTGATGGTTGCTCAGCAGGGTAGCTAATTTGTCATGTGATTAAGGCCTAGGATTCAACACGGGTTGGCCAAATAACAAGCTGTGCAAACATTCATGGTGTAAAGGGTAGCTTATGCACAGGTTGGTAAGTTATGCAAACACAGGTTGAGCAATATTCAGCAGGGCAACACACTGCTAGTTTCACAAATCATGCAATGCATACATACTAAGTCCATCTACCCAAAGTAAAACTCAAATATCACCGTATGCTTGCACACGACGATCATCACACAGATATAAAGTACAACCGGATTTGAGAATGACCAACCTGCTTTAGCCACAATGGCTATATTGTTCTGCTCCTTGTCTTTCCCTGGGTTGGCTCAGCAGTACCACATGCACCTGTTAGCTCAACAAAGATTTTTAGTTCTCTGGGATGTGCAGGTTAAGGCAAAGATAAAGAGTATTAATACAAGCCTGAGAGTAATTTGGACTGACACAGGGGAAAGATACTAGCTGTTATGCTTATTTGGACTGACACAATATGCAGCTAAGGAAATGCAAAAATACTAGTATTTACAGGCTACTAGAGAATGCAAATGATGAATCTTGCGAATGAGAAATTATACTAACAGCTAAGTAGCTAATAAAGCAGCATTACAATGCAATGAAATATGTGCTAGATGATACAAGAATAGAAAACTAACAGCTAAGTCACAGCTAAATTATGCTATAATGCAAGTGCAGATAAGCAAGATGAGATGACTACAATGCAAGATGGCAGTTATGATAACAAAGATAAGTTTAACTAAAAATGCAATGAACAGATGCAAAAATGTAAAAAGTTGCAGAAAAAGCTAAACTTCAGTTGAGTTATACTTACTACAGGGCTAAAAACAATAATACAAAGCAAATATGTACAGAGGTAAGCTAGAATTCAGTGAAGCAAACAATAATCAACACAGCACACTCCAAGTCCCCGGCAGCGGCGCCAAAAACTTGGTAGGTTCTTAAAGAGATGTTTCCTACGTGTAAACTGCAAGTGCATATCGCCTGTTGGAGGCGTGGCAAGTACAGGTCGATCCCACAGAGAAATGGTGTGTGTGTGACTGATCTAGAGGCTTTACTTAACTGATTTCTAGAGGTGTAACACAACTGAGATTGTTTGTCGATAAGACTGAGTTGAATTGTGACTCTAAACTAAGGTAGCAAATGGGTTATAACTAATTGGAGAACACCAGGGTATTTGATTCCACCACTTGATCCTATGCTAAGGTAATTCCACTAATGTTGTATTCTTGTATCTTCCTAAGGAAGATTCTAAAGAATAATGAATCACTAATCTCATAATTCCCCCCTAGTATAGAGTGTCTTCTTACAAGACACTCTATCACAAAGTTCCTTAGTCAATTAACTAAGCATTATTCATATCTCATTAAGCACATACATTCTTCCCCGGAAGTCTCACATGGAGAATTTGCTAACCACTTTATCTAATTCTCCCTAGTATTGGCTGTCTTCTTACAAAGACAACCAATCACGGGAGAAGTTGATCTATTAGCTAACTATCCTCCTATCAATCAAGCTCAAAGAAGAACAACAGCATAAGTATGAATTACTCAACATATTATCTAGGGTTTCAACAACACCCTAGCAATTGAACTTAGAACATAATTAAGACAATCAAAATACAAATTAAACTAAATTGGTGCTCTGGCTAGCCCAGGCATGCCCTCTAACATACACAGCTCCACATATTTATACAAGCAAATACCAAACCCTAATTCTCTTCAAAATAAAAATTAAAAGCAAACCCATTCGCCCATACCCTCTGAATCGTGCTCTCCTCTGTCAATTCGTCTCAGAGCTCCATACATGGGTTGTTGTACAAACCTTAGTTCCAACCATCTCCAACTGAGCTTCTAGGGTAAGGGAGAAGCTGAGAAAGAGATGGGTCGAACTAGGGTGGCGTGGTAGGTGGCTATGGTTGTGTTGGTATCGGGGGAAAGGGATGGTGGTGTTGATAGCTCGATTTTGTCGGGAGAGGGAGGAGGTAAGGGGAAGAAGATGGGTTCGCAACCGTCGTGGGAGAGAGAGACTGGAAGTGAGAAATGGAGGAAGGTGTGTTTGGTTCGATGGGAAGGGTAAAGGCCAATTCGGTGTGGAGCGGGAGCATCAAGGTTTGATGAGCCACCAAGCGAGCGTTGGATCTCGGTGAATCCGATGCGTGGCCCGATGCAACCGTAGGATGGAAGTGGATCGATCTAACGGCTTGGAAGGGACGGGCTCGGATCCGGGTCACGGGCCGGGTCTTGGATAGCTCAAGCCCATGTCTTGTAGATGGGTTGCTCCTTGTTGGGTTGCAACCGATGCGCGCGCGGCTTTGGCTTTTTCTCCATAGACTCTTGTCTCCAATTTTTCTCGCTCTTTTGGCTCCTCGCTTCCGAACTTTATTTATTACCTAAAAACACAAAATTAATTAGTACAAATATTTATTCTTGAAAACAAAGAAAATACAGAATCTGGGATAATATCTGATTTCTGAGCACAAAAGATGAGTTAAATGCCAATAAAAAGATGTAGAAATATGCAATATTTGGGACTCATCATGGGACGAATTTTGTGCGACGAATTCATATCTCTAAAACGAATGATACACGTACGTATGTCGTTCCGTATTACTGCCGAATCACGAGCCGTTGACCGGATTTTTGACCGATCTCAACTTTTATGAATCCGAATGATACCCGTACGTATGTTGTTCCGTACGTTTGCCGAATGACGAATTGCTAACTAACATAGAAGAAAGGTTGTATGCGTCTTTTTCCATTTACTAGATATTAACACCCGCACAACACTTGTACCTTCAACTGACAGCTCAGCTAGTCCCCACTTCTTTAACCATCTTTGATCGGTAACTTTAAACGGCAGGGCAGTTTTATAAGTTTTGAAAAAAACGAATGTATATCGGCCCACAAATTTGGGATAGAAATGACTAATTCCCAATACAAAATTGAATAGACCCATCATCCATGTAGGAAAATAATGTAGAAGCTCATATAACAAATAGCAAATAGATATTGGAGATTTATTGTGGATTATCTTGGATAAGATGGATTTAACCACTAATTAGGTTTATTCACGTAGCATTTGTTTTGTGATTTTCAATATGAATTTTAGTCCGAAGATGCAAAAAACATCAATATCATACTCGTGTCACAATTCGAACAGTTTTACATGCATCTAGGAAAAGAAAGAAAGACAAGACAATGCTCACATGTATAGTGGTTTAGCTGTGATGAGGTATAAACCAACTATGAGTTGTTTTCTTTTCTTTGATATATAGACTTGACGAATTCTTCAATGGGAAAATTGGGAATATGTCCCATTTTCACTAATTTGTTTGGGGATCTATCCCATAACGGAAAAAATTAAGATATCTATCCCAACGAGAGAAAAAATCCGTTAGATTGTTGACAGCCCACATGTGTGGGATTACACACGTGCCAATTTTACATTTTTACCCTTCATACTTACATTTTTTCCCTTTTGCGCCTAGAGGAGTTTAGGATTTGACAAAGAGCACTTTTGGCATGTCGTATTGTTCCAATTCTTTTGGATCGTGCGTACATGATATGTATTAGTACCAACTCCCCATGTAGGAGTAATGTAGAGTTTTGACGAATTCCTTGTGTGCTAGCTGGAAAGGAATGAACGAAACCTTTAATATGCACAACGACGTTAAATGTCTAACTATGAAATGGCAAACATCACTGAACATTTGGAACCTGGGGATAGAAGGACAAACGGGCCTCATCGATAAGTCTAACGAAGGCCAAACTTTGTTTGGTGTATGACATTACCCATCACCCTATCAATCCAAAGCAGAAAATACAACATTAAAAACAATTTGAGAACCGGGTTAAAACTCAATCGTGGAAAACTGCGATGATTTGGCAACAAAATAAGAAGATTTCATGAATTGTCGACCCCAAAACAATTCATGGTAAAACAAAAGTTTATTAATACAACCGAGATTTCTATATCAAACGGACGATATATAAAAAGAAAAGTTCATTTCGCTCAAACGGACCATAGGTTTGTCAAGGTGTCGTCCAATATGCTCTCTATAATGCGTCATCACCAAAATCTGTATTCTTGAGCATTTTTCCTTGACCAAATCTGACACGGAAAGCTCCATTTCCTTATTTCCACTATTTTTGTATATCTATTTGAAACTCCGCACAAGGAAGAAGAAAAAGATTAAGATTGGTAAAGGAAAAGAAAATAGTACAAAATGGAAAACTAAAAAATCACAAGATTTAACGAAATTCCAAGCACACAAAGCAAAGATAAAGCCTTGTGGCGCGCTTCAACAGTTGATGTCAAAGGGAAGTACTAACCCGTATGGATCCTCCATATGTTGGTGTACGTTACATTTACAACTAACGGCAAACAATTTCCGTCGAGAAACCAAAAATTGCCGCCGTTAATATGCATTTCTTTCTACGACACCCAAGTATAGTATTGTATACCAATCAAGCATATGTCAGTGTGAATGCAAATATTCATCAAGAATCACAATTAAAAGATAAATGCTCCTAAGACACAATCCCAATATAAGTTACCGTGTCATTTTTTACAGAAACTGAGAAGGGGGGGTGAAGTTGGTTATTATTCATTTAAACTATGTAAGAGTATGCACTGGTTCAAATTACACCACTAGGTTACTAAGTTAGAATTTGCAAGCCTTGACACATACAAGTTTCCATCCTTGTAGTTCTGGGAATCCCTTGAAAATTAACATAATTGCTTATTTACTTGCAACCTTATAATGGATCCAACAAGATCAATATTATTAAAAGTGGATAGAGTTTAATTGAGTCGTATAGAGAGACCTTGAATTGGAAAATAATCATACTGGAAGATTTTTAAAATGATACCCTAGGCTATTATTTATCATCTCATCTATGTCTATACAACCTAATTACAGGTAACAATTAGCCAAACATAAAGTAATGTTATTTAACCCCTAAAATTCATACTTAGAAACAAAATCCTCAATCTCAAAACCCTAAAATCAGTTTTATATAAATCGTATACTGAAAGTTGCCATTAAACAAAAGTTAACCAAATTAGATATGATATACAACGAAAATTGGAATTGGGTTGTAAGTGCTTACCAGTTTTGAATCACCATGATCTTGATTTGAGCAGCTTTCGCAACTTTATGATGAAAAAACCCCAACGTCTCTGAGATATCAAGTTCTTCTTCCTTTAATCATACATAGTAATCCCCAACAACACATAAACGAACTCGATTTTCACTATTTCACTCGGTCTATCTCTTTCTTTCTCTTGGTCTCTCGACGTCTCTCTGCCAATCCTTTCAGTTTCTCTCGATCTCTTTCTCTACGGAAAAACGAGTGGGTGAAAATGTAAACTTGACACAAGTATAACACCACACATGTGGTATATCAACCATTTAACGGATTTTTTTCTCTCACTAGGATAGATATCTTAATTTTTTTTTCCGTCATGGGATAGATCCTCAAACGAATTAGAGAAAATGGGACATATTCCCAATTTTCCTTTCTTCAATCATTTCCATTTAGGTTCATTATCATAATAATATAGTTTTGCTTTTGAAACCTATCTTATATCACTTTGATGGTGTGACTTTGTTGGGTCCTAATAGGTTTACAACAATGTGGCCATTAGCTTCAATAGATGGATCAAATTCGAATTTACGTGGATTTGAAACATTACTGACTCATGTTTTGGGTGAGAAACCAACTAAGAAAGGGTCTTTAAAGTTATTGAAAGCGGATGTTTCAGCACAGACATATGTAAAGATGGAATTTGGAATTGAAAAGGAGTTGAAAGAAGGAGACAGATTTAACTGGGAAGGGTTTCCAGAATGGAGAACTAGACCACAATCAGTGAAGATGCATTTTGAGGTATTGGCTAAAGTTGAAGGAGAGAAAATGGTGGCTGAAAAGATGGTGCAGGTAAATTCGTTGCCAGCAGAAGAAAGTCTAGCTCCTAATGTGATCATGGGAAACACTACCATGTCTAGTACTTCCACTGTTTTGCCGCCTCATGATCCTTTTACCTTATGAGGTGCTTGTTGTTTTGAGAGCTTTACTAAAAACTTGTAAATATGATAAAATATGAGAACATGGAACAATTTTCCTCCCCTTAAAATCTTATGTTCTTTTTTTGAGGCTGTTGTGGAGACTGAATGTAATCTAGTGATTGTACAGTAAAAGATATGATAAATAACATGATTGCAATTTAATGGTATCTTGTTGTGTATGTTACTTAGCTGGTTTTTGGTTTGTTCAATTCTGAGATAATCTGTGCTGGGATACCTTAGATTGTTAAATAGGGTCGAAGATGAATTATTCTGTGAGGCCTAGAGTTGAACATTTTAAAATTACCTTACAACAAGGTGACCAGGAGCGAAAGAGATACCACAACACGAGCATGAGACATGACAGGCCAGACTTAAGTAGTCAAGTTGAAGCCATAATTTTTGTTTAGATAACCAAATGAGAACAGATTTGATCAACACTGTCTTAGATTTACAAGAATGATATGATTTTGTCTCACAATTGTGTAGACTCTGTTGTATTTCATTGCGTATTTATATGATTACAGAATACAAAGAATGAAAGAAGGGTTCAATCTAATCTAAATAGTAAGTACGAGTTTACAGGGTAGTTCCAACTAGTTACAACTTTGTTATAACAAATATGAATACATAAGACTCGGGCCTAGCTAAAAACTTGCGCATGGTAGTGACTGCTGACTGCTTAGCTGTGGCAAGGCTGGTGATAACTGACATATACACGTCCAATGCCCCCCTCAAGTTGGAGCGGAAGGATCATGAGGCCGAACGCCCAACTTTCTGACAAGACGTCTAAATTGGTCCACTCCAAGTGGCTTGGTGAAGAGATCAGCTAATTGAGCTACAGATGGAATATGAGTAGGTTTTATGAGACCAGAGAGCAGTTTTTCTCGAACAAAATAACAATCAATTTCGATATGTTTAGTGCGTTCGTGAAAAACTGGATTTTCAGAGATGTGAATAGCAGCCTGGTTATCACAATAGACTAGAATAGGCTTCGGAATATGAACACGAAGATCAGTAAACAAATAATGCAACCATTGAAGTTCAGAGGTTAACCTTGCTAAGGAACGATATTCTGCCTCAGCAGAAGACAATGAGATCGTTGGTTGTTTCTTAGACTTCCAAGAAATAAGACTGTTTCCTAGCATTGTGAAATACCCTGTGGTGGATCGTCGAGTGGTTAGACATCCCGCCCAATCGAATCTAGATAACCAGCAAGGGATAGTGAGTCATTCATCGCAGATAGGAAAATGTCATGACTGACAGTGCCTTTAAGATAGCGAACTACACGATGTGCGGCATCCAAATGCCCAGAGTATGGTTGTTGCATAAATTGACTTAGATAATTAACAGAATAAGTGATATCAGGACGAGTTACCTGAAGATAAAGAAGTCGACCAATTAATCGACGATAAATGCTAGGATCAGGGAGAGGATCTCCTGATGTTGGTAGTAGTTTAAGGTGTTGTTCCATAAGAAAAGGAGCAACCTTAGCACCTAAAAGACCAGAATCCTGAACAATGTCAAGAATATATTTTCGTTGACCAAGAAAAATACCTTTGGGAGAGCGAGAAACTTCAATGCCCAGGAAATATTATAAATGACCAAGATTTTTAAGAGAAAATTTGGATTCAAGTTTATGTTTCAGCTCATGAATAGCCAAGTCATTATTACCTGTAATAATAATATCATCTACATAAACCAAAACATAAATAGAAATTGTTCCTGAATGAAAAGTGAAAAGTGAATAATCAGCCCGAGATTGAACAAAACCTTCGTTAATTAAAGCTGTAGAGAATTTAGCAAACCATTGACGAGATGCTTGCTTGAGTCCATATAAAGATTTATTGAGTTTATAAACACGAGTGTCTCCCTTTTTCTGAAATCCTGGAGGGAGTTTCATGTAGATATCTTCATCAAGAACGCCTTATAAAAATGCGTTGTTGACATCAAGTTGATGAAGAGGCCAATTATTGACGGCAGCAACAGATAGTAAAACACGGACAGTTACTAATTTTGCAAGAGGAGCAAAAGTGTCATGATAATCAATTCCTTCCTGTTGTGTGTATCCTTTGGAAACGAGACATGCCTTATAACGTTCAATCGTGCCTAGGGCTGCACAAGAACCGGTCAAGAGTACCTGTACCGGACTGGAACCGGAAAAACCGGACGCAGAACGTCATCGAACCGGGTGTGGAAGCTTCTGCAGGACCGAATGAAATCAAGAACCGAGTACACCGGTACAAACACTGGTACTAGGGGAAGAACCTGTAGGAACCGGACCATATGTCCCGGTTATTATCAGCCATTAGATTTTTGATTAGTTTTTAATCATGGTCGTCCACCCTAGGTCTTTGAGTGATACTTATCTATCGACTCATCACTTTTCTTCTTCATTTTCTTTTTCTTTGGTTCAGTGAACCACCACCACCAACTTTAATCTACAACACCAACAATAGGGGTTTGATGTTTTCTTAGATCTAAGAAATTTAGGGCTTCTTTTGATTTAGTGGTTTCATTTGAATCAGTTAACAATAGGGTACATCTGTTTATAATCAATTAACAAAGGAATCAATTCCAATCTAATTGATATATATTTCAGTCATATTTGCAGTCATTAATTCATAATCAGTAACAAACCCTGGTTCAATTCAGTCCCACGCATAGCATCCATGATTCGATTTGAAATCTCAGGAGTTAATGGAGCATTACCACGATTCTCATCTTCTGCAAAAGATATTGGAATTTCTGAATCTGTAGCTTCTTCAATCACCTCTTATT
Organism: Papaver armeniacum; assembly: GCA_023531295.1. Classification (NCBI taxonomy): domain Eukaryota; kingdom Viridiplantae; phylum Streptophyta; class Magnoliopsida; order Ranunculales; family Papaveraceae; genus Papaver; species Papaver armeniacum. The sequence continues at coordinate 49,261 of JAJJWW010010950.1, read as the reverse complement.
CTTATTGATTTCAGGTTCAGTGGGTTGAGCATTACCACTAATTAAGAAATTAAGATGGTTGCTGCTAATAATCAAGACAAGGATTTGAATGGGTTGTTGATTTTGATGGTATGTGAGAAGAAATTGGTTTGAATCTTATTTTGTTGCAATCGAAAAGAAGGGAAAGATGGAAATGAATATTGGGTTTTGATTGATGTTGATACTTCCATTGAAGATGTGAAGAAAAGATGGAGATCTGAGATTGAGAAATCAAAGTGAAGAGCAAACCAATGAATTGTATTATCTGTTTGCAGATTTGAAATTGTTGTAATGTATTATTATCTGATTGATGTGGTTTTTGTTGTAAATGAGTATATCAATGAATTAAATTATGATAATGAATTATCATATTCATATAGATATGGTGTTGATATTACAGGTAAAAAACCCGGTACCGGACTTGTACCGGACCGGTACCGGAGTACCGGTACAACACCAGGTACAAGTACATGTACCGGTCCTCAAATTTCGCACGGTCAACACCAGTGCACAGGATCGGTTTCATAGAGAACCGGGCGCACGAGTATGTGCAGCCCTAATCGTGCCATCCGGTCTATATTTGATTTTGAATACCCATTTACAGCCAATGGCGGATTTGCCAGGAGGAAGAGTAGTGATAGTAAAAGTGTCATTATCTTGTAAAGCGGTATGTTCTTTAACTATGGCATCACGCCAAACTGGAATCTTAATAGCTTCCGTAAACGTGCGTGGTTCATCATTGGCAATAACTGATGAGAGAAAAGCACGATGTTGCGGAGTAAATTTATCAAAAGAAATGTAATTTGTAAGAGGATATGGTGAATTAGATGTACATTTGTTAACTGAGCAAATGTAATCTTTCAAGTGAGAAGGACGATGACGTTCTCGATTTGATCGTCGTACATATGGTTCTATACCAGGTGGTACGACTATATTTGAATCTGAAAGAACAACCTCAGTATTAGGAGGAGGCGAAGATATTGTGCGAGTAGAAGAACTGGGATTATAAGATGGGCCAGAAGGAGAGGATAATGATGTGTCAGCCATAGAAGATTGGGCAGATGCTAACGGTGTATTATTAGTACCTGGAGTAGGACTAGATAAAATCAACTCCAAAGATGGATTGATAGATGATGACTGTATTGGAGATGATGATACAAGAAAAGAACTAGGAGAAGGAGTAACAACAGAATCTGTTGTTGGAGAGGAAATAGATTCTTGAGATGTAGTGATTGGGAAGGAGCCAGTGGTACTGGATATTTGAGTGGGATTTGAGTATGGCGGATGCAAAGTTAACTCCTCATAGAAAACGTCAGTACTTTGCAATTCAGTTGGAGGGAGATCATTTGGATTTGAAAATTTAACATCCTTAAAAGGGAATAAGTGTTCGTGGAAGATAACATCACCGGATACAAAGGTGGTCTTTGTTTCGATATCTAAAGTTATATATCCTTTGTGATTGTAAGGGTAACCAAAAAACACACCTGAATTTGCTCGTGGATCAAATTTGGATTTAATATTTGTGTTCCGAGCATAACACAAACAGCCAAAGACACGAAGATGGCGATAGCTAGGTGCACTACCAAGAAGAACTTCATGCGGAGTATTATGTGCCAATAGAGGGATAGGCATTTTGTTTATAAGATAACAAGCTATTAATACACATTCACCCCAATAAGTGATGGGTAATTGTGACTGAAAACGCAGAGCTCTGGCTACACTAAGTAAGTGTCGGTGTTTGCGTTCGACAACCCCATTTTGTTGAGGGGTGTAAACGCAAATGCGTTGATGACGGATACCATTTTCTTTAAACCACGTTTGAATTTCACGGGAGAGAAATTCCAAGCCGTTGTCAGACTGGATTTTTTGTAATGAAGGGAGAAAAGGAATTGAGGTACCGGTAGATATATTACCGATTTTCTTAGAATACTGAGTAATAACAAAACTGGAGAAGTACTTAAGGAATTTAAAAGTCTCATTCTTTGTGTGCATAAGGTAAACCCATGTACAACGGGAAAAGTCATCGACTATGGTGAGAAAATACTTTGCACTGGTGAGTGATGGTGTCACAAAGGGACCCCATATATCGCAGTGAATAAGTTCAAAACAACGTTTAGAGGAAATGCGATTTCTATTGAAAGGTAATTTCGTTTGTTTTGCCAAAGGGCATACATCACAAATACTAGAAAAATTGGAACTAATACAATCAATAGAGCGACATAAAAATTTAAAACGATTAAGACTTGGATGGCCAAGACGACAATGCCAAACATCTAACGGCATTTTATTATTAAAAAGAACTTTGTGTGATGTTACTGGTCCAGCCGAAACTTGAAGCTGGTAAAGTCCAGAAACATGATTACCCTGACCAATCACTTGATTTGTGAGTGGGTCTTGAAAGATGCAGTGATTTGGAGTTAAGAGAGCAACACAATTGAGGGAACGTGTGAGTTTACTTACAGATAGCAAATTAAATTTAAAATGTGGGATATGATGCACATTTGAGAGTTTAAGAGTGAGTGAGAATACAACTTCACCGATATGCTTAACAGTAGCAAGAGAGCCATCAGGCAATTGCATTTCAATCAAAGTGTTGACAGGAGAATAAGAAGTAAAGTATGATAAGGAATTACAGATGTGGTGTGTTGCACCACTGTCAATAAACCAAGGAGAAATAAAGGAAGTGTTAAGTATCTTACCAGTAAGGTTCACTCGAGGTTCCACAGGAGTATCCTCTGTAGGAGGGTTGAGAACAGTTAGGAGACTAGCATATTGGGACGCCGAGAGAGATGGAATGGCCATAACTGGTTGTGAAACTTTATTTGGTTGAGGTGCAAAAATTTTAGTTGTAGCAGCGACAGGAGACGATTGTTGTTGAGACCAGCGGATTTAATCGATGAGGCTGTTATAAGGGAACCATATTGATTCCATAAAGCTTTTAGCTTGGTATAAGCAGACGATGATGCCATTGTGAGAGGCAGAGAAAGAAAATGTTGGAAGAAGAAATATGTTTAGGTTCCTGAAAGAAGAAGGATATTTAGGTTCCTAGGATCTAATAGGATGATACCATCTTAGATTTACAAGAATGATATGATTTTGGCTCACAATTGTGTAGACTCTGTTGTATTTCATTGCGTATTTATATGATTATAGAATACAAAGAATGAAAGAAGGGTTCAATCTGATCTAAACAGTAAGTACGAGTTTACAAGGTAGTTCCAACTAGTTACAACTTTGTTACAACAAATATGAATACATAAGACTCGGGCCTAGCTAAAGACTTGCGCCTGGTAGTGACTGCTGACTGCTTAGCTGTGGCAAGGCTGGTGATAACTGACATATACACGTCCAATACACTGATAACTCTTGAATGGAGTATTAGAACCGAAAGATCCATTAGAGAATAAACTATCGGTTCTATGCCATTTTTCGCAATGAATCGACAATTCGAAGTGGTTTTCTTGACATGAGCGTGAGACAAGAAACATGACATACCAGACTTAAGTGGGTCAAGTTTTTCTTTTGATAACCAAACTGAAGCCCAACTTAAGCTGCCTTGTATGAATCCGAACGAGATAGATCACTTCATAGCTTGTGATCAACTTGGATGTCCATAAACCAACCTAGGATTCTACTAATGATCATGGAAAAGATGATTATTTTCCTAAGCTGTCATGCATGCGTGAACGAGAATTATGACAAATACTTAGATTAACGAGTCCAAATCCAAAATGGAAAACGATATTATTTGGAGATTTGATTGAAGTCCCAAGAAAAATTGTAATTTAGCAAAGCAATTTGGAATTATAAAAGACAAAGTGATGCCCGAGATAGATATCGGGTTGATTTATTAACTGATTAAATCCACTAAGTATCCTCATTACGAAGTCCATAATCTTAACTTCACGTACTTTTCTTCCGAATCGAGATTTATTACTGTTAGAAAATCTAGAAGATCAACTTTTAAGTACACAAACAAGACACCACTTAGCGATTTTCCATGATGATTCCGATAAGATTACGAATACTCTAAAGACAAAACCAGCACTAGACTCTAAACATAGAGACCAAACGGATTCCATTCCAGACAAATGAATCGGGTTCGTGGCATTCCCTTTAGCTGTCTTCAACTGTCTTCAACGATCGAACCAGACTCTAAAACATCTCACAGGTTAACATAGTGCCGTACCCCGAGTAACGTCGATTCATGGGGTCAATCTCAGACCGTTTGTTATCAAATGACCGGGTCCCGTTTAAAAAGATGAAAGAATCATTCCATGGACAGACATGGTGGTATGGAAATATCCCATCAAAGACTAAATTAATGAATAAAGTAGTTCTTTATACGATGATGATCATTTTTCGTACTCAACAGCAAAATGGTCTAATCAAGATTCCAATCTGATCTGATCATCAGCTATTTAATCAAGGTTCTCAACAAAAACAACTGTGGTTCTGTGCCCATGTAATCAACCGACACTGCAAAAAGCAAATCCAGAGCCTAGTTAGCAATTCGGGATACGGAGAACAGTTCGGAACGGCATACGTACGGGAATTATACGGATTCGGAAAGACCGGATTCTAAGTTAAAAAGTCGGTCAACGGTGCGTTGTTAGGGAGTAGTTCGGAACGGATACGACGCGTGTATAATTCGTTTTAGGAACGTGAGTTCGGTATCCAAAATTCGTCATAGCTAAATAATAAAATTTTAGGATTTTAGGGTGGGACAGCATGGTTTGTGCTTGGAGTGAATATATACTAATATCATCCAACTATATTCAACGACGAGCAGTTGGTCCAGTGGTACAGAGATGGTGTGAGGGAGTTGGACGTCATGAGTTCGACTCCCTTCTCATGTTTTTGGTGAAAAATTATCATAAGGGAGTTGGGCTTGACGAAATGGGCAGTTGGGCTTCTTAAATTAATACGAATTGATATGCCGAATTTCCAAACGGCACGAATAATTCGCGCATGATACGGGATCCCCATATAGTTCGCGTACCAAGGACGGTATTCCATATATTCGTCCGTATGAATCGTATTCGGTTGATTCGGATGCGTACGCGAATAATTCGCCGAATTACTAACTAGGATCCAGAGCCATTTCACGTGGTCTGTCATTTCGTATCTTAAAAGTCTTTATCTATCTTACAAAACAAATGGTTTTGGCTTAATCCGACGGTTTTGAATTGCCAAGGCAAGGTGCGGTTTGACTTGGCATGCGGGGTCAAGGGTTTGGCGTGAATGGTTAGGCTTGGCATGGCGGGGCCAAGGGCTTGGCATGCTTTGGGCGCATGGTGCGGCTAGCATGGCTAGGGCCAAGGCGAGTGCGGTTTGGCTTGGCATGGTGGGGCCAAGGGTTTGGCATGTCGTTGGCACATGGCGCGGTGGGTGTGGCTGGCACAGTTTGCCGTTGGTACAAGGGTGCGGCTAGCATGGTTGGCATGCCTTGGCGCGGTGGGTGTGGGAGGCACGGTTTGCCATTGGCACAAGGGTGCGGCTAGCATGGTTGGCATGCCTTGGCGCGGTGGGTGTGGGCGGCACGGTTTTCCATTGGCACAAGGGTGCGGCTAGCATGGTTGGCATGCCTTGGCGCGGTGGGTGTGGCGGCACGGTTTTCCATTGGCACAAGGGTGCGGCTAGCATGGTTGGCATGCCTTGGCGCGGTGGGTGTGGGCGGCACGGTTTGCCATTGGCACAAGGGTGCGGCTAGCATGGTTGGCATGCCTTGGTGCGGTGGGTGTGGGCGCACGGTTTCGTTGGCACAAGGGTGCGGATAGCATGGTTGGCATGCCTTGGCGCGGTGGGTGTGGGCAGTTTCGGTTTGTCGTTGGCACAAGGGTGCGGCTAGCATGGTTGGCATGCCTTGGCGCGGTGGGTGTGGCTGGCACGGTTTGCCGTTGGCACAAGGGTGCGGCTAGCATGGTTGGAATGCCTTGGCGCGGTGGGTGTGGCTGGCAAGGTTTGCCATTGGCACAAGTGGCGTGGGAATTAGGGTTTTGGCCTATCGAAACCCTAATTAGTAATTAATTAGAAAAAGGTACCCTGGTAATTTTCTCGCAGACAAATTAAAGGGTTCAATAAATGTGCTTGGTTTGGACATTATTACTCAAGTTACGTGACGTCACCTTTGTCGACTAGGGTTTTTACGACTTTACCCTTAAGTTAAAAACCACCATCAACATTAAGTCCCCTGCTTAGCTCGGAACACGTGCCTTGTTGCGAGATAAGCATATGATGGTGACAGACGAGGACAGAATCGAAACGTTGGACATGCAAGATGGTCAGGAAAGTCCGACTAACCTTTTTCGAGAGGTAGGGAGAGTTCATGATCCCGCGTTCGGCAGTCTTGCATAGATTCTATTTGTGGCGTAGACCGTGAAGTGGTGAGATGAGGATCGTCGGTTTGGTCTGGCTACGCATCATCTTGATCAAGTTAGGGAACGTCATAACGGCCCGGCTTAGCGGTCTGTTGGTATTGGCAAGTCACGGCGCGGACGGCTTGGAGAGGTAAAACACGTGGGAACGGTGTGGAGAGGCAAAGCATGGCAGACGGTTTTGGCATGATGAGGCCACGGCAATGGAACGGACAACTTGACGCAGTGCGGTCATGGTACGGTGCGATTCGGTGAGGTGTGTACGAACGGCGCGGTGGTGATTTGTCTTTGCGGCCCGATTGCCTATCTTCTTGTGTAACTTGAACTGGGAACTTTTCTTCTTCTTTTTTTAAAAAAAAAATCCGAGAGTGATATGCCCATAAAAGGGGCGTTACTCCTTCTTCTCAGGTTACGTTGTCGGTTTTGTTCCCGAATTTCGATGCTGGTGGTCTGAAAAGCAAAACGCGAGCAAGCACGTCTCAAACACATACTTCCGCATTTTCTCACCAAGCCCTTATTATCTCGCATAGCCAGGCACGAGACTTTTCCCTTTTATTTGCTTGGTAGAATAGGTTTTAATTAAGACCGGACATTATGCATTAATTCTCAATTAGTAGAAAGCTTTCCTTTTCGGGATTGCATTATCCTGCCGATAAGAGATGACCTTGGATCCTTCATTCGCATAGTTTGTCTTGAAATCGTGCCCGCCCTCCTTGTAGGTATCGTCTCGTGTTTTCTAGTTTTGTCTTCTTCCTTATGTATCTTTACTTAGGTGTAAAATAGGGTAAAAACTTGCCTACTTTCTCTGGTTTTGTAGTGCACAATGAGATCTTCCGGAGGCAGCCGTACCTCTAACCTTTCGGAGATAATCTTTGGAATCGGCGAAAGCCAGTTTTCTTATTATGAGGAGGCGTTAGATAGAATTGAATCTCTGTTCCATGAAGCTTGCGGGAATTATTCGGGGCCTACCTTCCACCCATCTAGGTGAAGTGCGGGTGCGTGTTCGACATTCTTGGATTCGGTGGACATGGAGGAGGAATGGGATAATGTGAAGCACCTTGGTGTCTTTGAGAGACCTCGGTGTAGTAAGACTTCTTCACGGCCCAATGCTAGGGGCGGTGACAACCCGCTTTCAGGTTGAAATGACAAAAACCGAGCCTCGCAAAACTTTCTGTGGGAAAGCCGACGTAACTTCTTTGTTCGGGGTGGTGTCACAATTCTTGATTCGATGCGGATGAAACGGAAATTCGCCTCATAAGGTTGCCGAGAAAACCCTCAAGGAATACGCCTTTGATGAAACCGAGACGACCTTTCGGGGTAGGTGCCGAGACCGTTGTTGGTGACATCGGGCGGGTCATGGTGGCATATGCTGGACCGGTTGTTGATGCGAGCGTCGGGAAGGAGACGAGTGTTGTTGCTGCTGAGGCGACTTTCGGATGGGATGTTGAGGTTGCTAGTGTTGATGCGGCCGTCGGATGGAACATTTGTTGACCGAGAGATTGTTGGGGAAAGTGCTTGAAAGGAGTTTTGACTGAGCCGACTCGTGTGTTAACTTTCGATGACTAGCTTCTCCTTTTATTGTTTCTATCTGTTGTGTAGTCGTCCTAATGCTTTGCAAACTCGTCTTTACCTTCTTTATATTCGTGGCGAAGTTAGGGCTTCGCCAATTAGCATCACGTTTGCAATTTCTTATTTTCGAATGATTGAATAGGGTATTTCTGACACGGCTTTGGATTTCTGGTTGTGATATGATGCTTATTGGCTTCTCAATGATTTTGGATTGGTTTGGTATATTTTTATGAAATTTGGGAAAACCCACTCGGAAGGAAATGCATGTTGTTTTTTTTCTTTTTTCTTTTTTGAACGAAAAAAAAAACAAAACTCCGGAGAAGAATACAAACGGTGTATTCATCTAGGGGAAATACAAATATCAAGAGAAACTGTTGAAGGAAATACTAAAGGGAGAGTGGCTGGGAAAAGTACAGCGTTTTAGGGATAGGAAAGCTTGAGCCATCGCGAGTGAACTATCACACCTTCCGCTTGTCTGCGTTGATGAGCTTGCGGATCCTCCTAAAAGAACGTCTGCCACCAGATAACGTTCGTCTTATTTTTCCTCAGGCAAACCAATCCGAACAGCTATCTTTACCGTCATCCTCCCAACTTGAAACGAGTTCACTTTGACCACTATATCTCCGATTGAAAACGGGTTCAGGTGTTGTGCAACCGTTTGAATCTTGGTCTCGTTGGTTTCGATGGCAGCTTCCAAATTATTTGCAAAGCGTTTGAATGGCCCAACGCCCCATTCACATCTCTTGAAAGCGTCCGCGTTAGTAATCGCGCTGAGTCCCCATGACGGAACGGGGGAAGAAATGACTGGTTGTAGAGAAGATCGTTCGTCCAGACTTACTTGCGTTTGGAATCCACGAGTTAGCGCCAACAAGTCTTCTCCAGGCATCCGGGTTCCATCAGCAATTCATCGATGCGGTAGCAAGTGGGACAGTTTATTGGAGATTCTTTCGGGCGTTGACATTGGTAGAGGGGATGTACCCAATTTTGCCTTGTTGTCGAGTACCCACAAGTGCCCCAATATCAGGTCGTGGCCCAGTTCTTTGATAATGTGAAATTTGCCACGCGTTATAGCGTCTCCTATCTTGACCTCGAGGTTGATGTAGTCGTGCGCGTTCAAGGCTTCCCCTCCTGGGTTCTTAATCACGGATGGGGATCGGGTAGCTTCTTGTTTCGTAAACCCCGCTGCCTTCAGAGTCTTGAAAGTGATAATATTGAAGTCAGAGGCCGCGTCTACAAGCGTGTTGTCGAATTCAATACCTCTTAAATAGGATGTGGTAAGCAGTCCCCAATTATCCTTTTCGATCCCGTTTGCTGGGGGAGCTTGGGCTCTTGACTTGAAAAAGCCGTTTGCCTGAAACAACGCGATTGAGAGCCGCGAAAATATCTTGGCGCCGCACCTTGGAAAGGTAGAGAATTTCGCATACATGTTGCATCATGGACTGCACAGTCTCATGCACGGATTCCCCAGAGACCCCACAATTCCTTACTGGAAGTGGGTCTCGATGTATTCCCTCGTTTCCTAGTTGGAGTTCCCCTACTTCTATCTTTTATTTGAAGATATGTTTTAGCCTGTTGCAATCACTGGTTGGGTGGTGAACAAATCTGTGGTAGTGGCAGTATTTGGGGTTTGCCATCTCGGCCTCAGTCGGTGGGCGTCTGGGAGATGGTAGTCTGATAACATCGTCTTGAATCCATGCTTCTAAGATATCGATCACCTACTCAATGAGAAACGTGAAATCCAAGGTATTTCCTTCAGTTTCGTGATGACGTATGGGAGATTTAGCGGCGGCCTTCCGTGGCGGAGTTCCCCGTCGTGTTGGTGCTTCACATTTAGGCTGCTGGTCTGCAGCTAGGGCTTTCCTTTTCCCTCATTAGTTTACAACGCTTACAAAGGAGGGGCCAGTGTTAAATTATTTGCCGAGGAGACGTCTATTTCCGCGAGTTTCACGCATGTCTTCGATTCTGGTCGGTCTAGCCCTTTCCAATAACGCTGGTGTTGTTGTTTCGGATCGTCTGGCAGCTTCATGGAGTTCAGAGAATATCTGGAAACGCAGGTTCTCTAGCAAGGCGCGGTATATGGGAGCCATACCGTTGATGCATGTATTCACCAGTTGTTGCTCGGTCACGTTTGGGTCATGACAGTCTAGTGCTTGAACCCTGAATCTCTTAACGAAATCATTCGGATGTTCGTTGTCCCGCTGGTACATTCTTCCTAAATACGAGAAGGTAACATGTTAAGACACGAAGAAGTACTTCTTGTAAAATGCGGTAACCATGCTACCCCAGTTGGGAATACTGTTTGGCGTGATGCTATTGTACCACGTGTACGCTTTTCCGGTAAGAGATTTCGAAAACTCCCTTAGATGGAGAACGTGATTGTATTCGTGTTCGCCCAGGGATTCGAGGAAGCGAGAGACGTGTTCAGTGCATTTCCAGTGCCATCATACATGGTGAATTGAGGAGAGGAGTATCCTCTTAGGAGAGGAATTCTTTGTATTTCAGATGGGTAAGGAGGTTGATGCTGATGCATGTCTATTTCATCATTCTTGACTCGACTCCGAGAAGTTGTTCCGCATCCTCTCGTGTGACGAAATTGGATGGCGGACTTCTTTCCAACGGGGTCCTGCACGAGTATCGTCGTCGTTCAGCGGAGACGCGTTCGCCGAGGCGCTAGCGTCGGGGGTGTTGGAGGCGTTTCTAAATGGCTCTGGATGGCATGACTCACGCGGCAGCCGCTCTGTCAGGGCTTTGAGAAAGACGAGTACTTCTTTCTGTGCCGAAACCATATCCGTATGGGCTCTGGCGAGAACCTCCTATCGTTCCATCAAATCAGCGATGGTGATATAGGGTCGGCTTCCTCTGGTTCCTCCGGTTTCTCGTCCCATTGGTGGGGTAGTTGGAGTATTAGTGGCGGTTGGAGGCGTCATGCTTGATGAAGCGTTAGGAACGGTAGCGGCAGCTCTGCCCCGGTGATCAAGGGCGTTATACACGAAGGAGCGCCTTCAGTACTGCCAGGATTAGCGAGTTGCGCAGGGACATTAGAGGCGGTAGCGTCTCTGGCCCTGGTGATCGACGGAGTTACACCCGAAGAAGTGCCTTCGGTGCTACTGGGGTCAGTAGATGGCATAGTGATGTTTTTGGAAGTAGCGTTAACACCAGGGACAGATTCTGCGTTGGTGTTCTCGGCAGTTGATCCGGATCTGAGTTCCACCATGTTGGAGTTGTAAGTAAAAGATGATATCGGAAATTTGGAAATCGATATTACAACCGATAGATTGATCTCCCACTGTAGTCGCCAATTGTTTGTGGGTGAAAATGGTTTCTGCTGATTTCGGTAATTTCGGGTGTGTGGGTGAGAAACAAATTTAAACCCTAAACAATGTACTTTTGCAACATAGTACTTTAGATTCGAGAGATCAATCTGCACAAGTCCTACCTAAACCAAGAAATGGCCGTTCCAGACTTGCTTCGGTCACAAAGTGGAGGAGAATGGGTTGGTTTTGGGGAGGGAAGCAAGGAAAGTGATGAGACCAGAGTAGTTGATTCTGGAAGAGTAGTTGTGTTACGACTTTTATCAGAAAGTGGGAAGCTAGCCAATGTTTTGTGGTGTATCCTCCTGACTGAACTTGTTGTTCGGTGGAAATAGGTAAGACCTATTTATACAATTCGAAGTGAAACGTACTCCGATCCCATTAAGGAATGGAAAAATGGGTGAATAAATGGGAGGAGGTGGTAACGTTAACGCATGGAATTGATGTTCCATAAAACCGTTAACGCATGGAATTGATGTTCCATAAAAAGAACGTTTCACCATTAACTCCCTGTATTTACTAATCGCCTCATCCTTATGACACTTCCTTATGACGGGCGTAGTGTACGCCACACGCTGTAAACCGCCAAACCAATACCCAAAAGAGGATCCCCCAGTTTGTGATATGTGTTGATGTCTCGAATATTTTTGTGGAAAACATGTAGCATGTTGTTGTGGCCTGGCAAGTCGCACTGGGGAGACTTGCTAGCTTGGTGACTTTTGACGGTCGATATTTTGCATCTCAAGAGTAAAGATAGTCGTTGATCATTACACGCATTCGTTTTGGTAGCCGCATAGGGAAGGCCAGCATGGTGGCACGGCTAGGTTGGCATGTTGTTGGCATGGCATGGTTTGGCGTGGCCAAACTTAGGTTTTCGGACCAAAGGTTACCATGCGTCGTCTGGTAATCTTGGATGGATAGGATTTGCTCCTGGGATTAAAGGGGGGCCGTGAATCGTCGCACGCCTTCGTTTTTGGTAGCCGTGTAGGGAAGGCCAGCATGGTGGCGCGGCTAGGTTGGCATGCCGTTGGCATAGCATGGTTTGGCGTGGCCAAACTTAGGTTTTCACGGGATTGGGGGGCAAAGGTTACCATGCGTCGTTTTTTGGTAACCTTGGATGGCTAGGATTTGATCCGGGATTGAAAGGGGACCGTTGATCGTCGCACGCCTTGAAGGGGGTCGTTTTGGTAGCCGCGTAGGGAAGGCGGCATGGTGGCACGGCTAGGTTGGCATGCCGCTTGGCATGGCATGGTTTGGCGTGGCCAAACTTAGGTTTTCGGGCCAAAGGTTACCATGCGTCGTCTGGTAACCTTGGATGGCTAGGATTTGCTCCTGGGATTGAAGGGGACCGTTTATCGTCGCACGCCTTCGTTTTTTGGTAGCCGCGTAGGGAAGGCCAGCATGGTGGCGCGGCTAGGTATGTTTGGCATGCGGGTGGCACATGGCGCTTAGCATGGCTAGGGCCAAGGCAAGGTGCGGATTGGCTTGGCATGCGGGCCAAGGGTTTGGCGTGAATGGTTTGTCTTGGCATGGCGGGGCCAAGGGCTTGGCATGCCATGGGCGCATGGTGCGGCTAGCATGGCTAGGGCCAAGGCAAGGTGCGGTTTGGCTTGGCATGTGGGGCCAAGGGTTTGGCGTGAATGGTTTGGCCTGGCATGGCGGGGCCAAGGGCTTGGCATGCCATGGGCGCATGGTGCGGCTAGCATGGCTAGGGCCAAGGCAAGGTGCGGTTTGGCTTGGCATGGTGGGGCCAAGGGTTTGGCATGCCGTTGGCACATGGCGCGGCTAGCATGGGTAGGGCCAAGGCAAGGTGCGGTTCGGCTTGGCATGTGGGGCCAAGGGTTTGGTAGGTGCGGCTAGCATGGCTAGGGCCAAGGCAAGGTACGGTTTGGCTTGGCATGGTGGGGCCAAGGGTTTGGCATGCCGTTGGCACATGGCGCGGTGGGTGTGGCTGGCACGGTTTGCCATTGGCACAAGGGTGCGGCTAGCATGGTTGGCATGCCTTGGCGCGGTGGGTGTGGCTGGCACAGTTTGTCGTTGGCACAAGAGTGCGGCTAGCATGGTTGGCATGCCTTGGCGCGGTGGGTGTGGCTGGCACGGTTTGATGTTGGCACAAGGGTGCGCTAGCATGGTTGGCATGCCTTGGCGCGGTGGGTGTGGCTGGCACGGTTTGCCATTGGCACAAGGGTGCGGCTAGCATGGTTGGCATGCCTTGGCGCGGTGGGTGTGGCTTGCACGGTTTTCCATTCGCATAAGGGTGCGGCTAGCATGGTTGGCATGCCTTGGCGCGGTGGGTGTGGCTGGCACGGTTTGCCATTGGCACAAGGGTGCGGCTAGCATGGTTGGCATGCCTTGGCGCGGTGGGTATGGCTGGCACGGTTTGCCATTGGCACAAGTGGCGTGGGAATTAGGGTTTTGGCCTATCGAAACCCTAATTAGTAATTAATTAGAAAAAAGGTACCACGGTAATTTTCATGAGACAAACTAAAGGGTTCAATAAATGTGCTTGGTTTGGACATTATTACTCAAGTTCTGCGACGTCACTGTCTGACTAGGGTTTTACGACTTTACCCTAAGTTAAAAACCACCATCAACATTAAGTCCCATGCTTAGCTCCGAACACGTGCCTTGTTGCTCGAAACGTTGGACATGCAAGATGGTCAGGAAAGTCCGACTAACCTTTTTCGAGAGGTAGGGAGAGTTCATGATCCCGCGTTCGGCAGTCTTGCATAGATTCTATTTGTGGCGTAGACCGTGAAGTGGTGGGATGAGGATCATCGGTTTGGTCTGGCTACGCATCATCTTGACTGGGTTAGGGAACGTCATAACGCTGGCTTGGCAGGTCTGTTGGTATTGGCAAGTGTTGATGGTGGATTTTCATTTAAGGTTAAAATTGTAAAAACCAGAAAATCATGCGCTGACATCTTGCAAAAGATGAAGCCATTAATAAGTGTTGGATACTCCTTCACTTTACTAATTCACCTAGAATGGATCATGTGGCAACAATCCCATTCTCGTGAATACATGAAATTCATCCAGGTTGGAGCATGTAGCAACAATCCCATATACCCCGTGAATTTCTAGCATTATTAATTAATGCGCAATCACCTTGTATTTCTGTACTCATTATCGGTGCGGCATGACGATCGAGTGTTGCTCTTATAGAGCAACATGAACCTCAAGCATTATAATGAAACCATGTACGAAATACCCGTACAGGCTGACTCTCTGTGTGTTATACTAGCCCGATTGATCCCCTCTCGGTGTGTTATACTAGCCCGATTGAGCATTCGGACTGACCGTATCAGTCCGGATATGATCACGGTCATCCAACTCCACAAGCATGATTGGATGAACCAGATCAATTCCATCACCCCCAAGCAGGTATGGAATATCCACTGCCGAACCAACGCGGACCCCGCATGGTCGGCCTCCCTCCGTGGCCTAGCTTGCCAAAACGTCCAAACCATAGCGGATGGGCGGAAAACCTAAAATTAGGGTTTGCGGCATATTACATGTGTCGCAAAACAGTCTCAACCATCCATCTTCGCGGGTATAGATGGAGGGTGTAGATGTCGATTCAAAGGGCCTCGAGCATGTCAACACAATCACCGTGGGCACGCAACATACCTCGACCAATCGGTCGGGACCAACCATGGTTGGTTATCCCAATTGTACGCCCGAATGAAGCATTGACGCACGGCCTTGAAACCCAAAATTAGGGTTTTGAGCATCACGAGCGTCAATCTTCTCCGGTACGAATGGAGGGTCCAAGATTAGATTAAGCAGGTACGGTCATACCAGGATGACCACCGTGGACCCATCTATCCCCTCACCCGATCGGCCAAGGCATATCACGCCTGGTCATTCCAAGACGCGCGCCCAAACTAACGTGGTCGCACCTCCCAAACCGCAAACTGATCTCGACCGCTCAACTTCGCCAGACGATTTGGATGGCTCGGATCACGTTTTCGTGGGATATTCTGGTATAGGCGTGAACACCAGCCTACCACCTTCACACCAAACCAATCGGCCAAGACCGACCAACATTGGTCATCTTGGAACGTGCACCCGGCGGGCATGACGCGCGGCTCTTGCGGATCGGTTTTACTCGTCACAATTGATCACGACCACTCAACTTCACCGGACGAATTGAGTGGCCTGGATCATACTTTCGTGAGGTAATAGGTATAGCGCCTACACTTTGTCATGTTGTCTACACACATGCACGGTCGGCCTTGTCAAAATTATATCCCATGCTTGGTTTCGACCAAGTCAAGAGTGATGCTTGCGCACCTCTTCAAAAACCCTAATTCATTAACGGTCGCAGATGAGTGTCTCAAAGAACATCTCATCCGTTCAACTTCACCGGCTTGGTTATACAACCCACAGTCGGGAGTTAATTGGTCAAGTGAGGCGTCATGGTAATCACCACCCATCACTCTACCACACCAGGATGCGAAGACACATAAAATACACATGATACTTCACAAGTATCAACTTCAAATAACGCAGTTATTCAATTTAGCATTACATGCTACCTTTCGTGGATCCACGATCCACATATTCCAGACATCAATCATGTCACAAACTGGGGGATACATACTGTGGTATTGGTCCGGCGGTTTTACGGCGTGCGGCGTGCAACGCGCCATCACAAGAACGTGTTAGGAAGTCATGGACGGTTAGAGATGACAGGAGAAGTGGGCAAGACCGGTCGTGTAACACCAACACACACCTCCACTACTCCATCACTCCACTTCCCACGAGACGTGAATAAGGCTTAATGACTTGTATAAATAGGTTCTCCTACCTATTTCCACCAACAGAGCAAGTCCAGGACAAAAAAAAAAACCAAGTGTTAATACAAAACACCGGATCGTAGCTTGCATCCCGTAAGCTTCTGCCTTACGTACAAGTCATAAGCAAGCCAACACCTTCACAATCTCAACACCTTCTTCGCTTTCCTCCCTAAGATCAACCCCATCTCCTTCACTTTGTGACCAAACAAGTCTGGAACGGCCATTTCTTGGTTTAGGCCGGACTTGCCTGATTGATTTCCGAATCTACAAGCACTCACCGCGTGATGCATTTGTTTAGGGTTTAGATTCATTCCTCATCCACACACCCCAAATTACCAAAACCGGCAGGAATAGTTTTCACCCATAAACAATTGGCGACCACAGCGGGAGGTTGATCTCTCGGTTACAAAAATTGAATTCTCAATTCTTCAGTTTTCATCTCGCGATGTATCCTCACTCGGAGACCACAGGTGGTTCAGATATCATGGGAAGTGTATCTAGAATGTTGGAGGATGTCTTGGCAAATCAAGCGGCATCGCTAGAAGACAGAGCGAGACATTCCGCCTTTTGAATTATATAACAGCGCAATTAGAAGAAGGGTCGGCAGGCATCTACTCAAACAGTGCAAGAAACGCTGGATCCTTAGTCAGGAGTCACAACTTTACCAGTGGAGAAGCAAAAAGAGCGTGTAATCGCAGGAGACTCAGGAAAGAGGAACAACATGGTCCGGCCAACAATGAAGGCTCGAGGCAACTCCGAGAGGGAAAGGACTTTTCCGAAAGTACTACAACGTCTACCGGATAAGGAAAGAGAGCCTGCGACTTACGGATCCTGCTAGAAGATTTATATCTCAAGACCCTTGTTGAAGCCCTAAGACTGCTCAATCCGCATCGACCTTTCAACTAAGTAAAGAAATGCTTGAGGAAGGAGAGATAAATCAAGGAACACGTGAGTATAGAGGATGGGAACGTTCAATTCGATCACTCAGCAGTTGATATTACAACACCTCCCATCACCGAGCAAGAGCAGCCGCAAATCCGGCATCTCATCAAGTGTAACACCTCTCGGTAGTCACTGAGCAACAACTTCCACTCCTTCATCAGGACGAGGAGCCGGAGGGACGAGAGGAGGACCATCCCCCATTACCGTTGCAGACTTGATAGAGAAGCATGAAGTTCTTTCTAATACTCAAACGGATATGGCGCAACTCGAAAGAGGTACTCACTTTTCTTAAGACATTAACCGATCGATTTCCACAAGAGCCATGACAGCCCACTGAGCAAAAAGGAACGCATTCAACGCACCGGAGAAGGTACTTCCAGCGGCGCAGACCTCCATGGACCCGATCAAAGAAGCGACATCGGATATGAGCGGTCCCCTTATGGAGACTCCTACACCGGGGACCGATCCTCACAACGATCTTCCCTCAAGTCAATAGTTTCACTATGAACCGAGGCCGGTGGATCGGGAAGCGGTTTCTCTAGTGGAAAGTTTATGCGAACTTTCACACCTCTCGAAGAATCGGCGTGCGAGAGACGTTTGCTGCAATCAACCGAGAGGAAGGTCACGACCGTGCCCTACATGTCACCGCACGCATCAAGGATTCGAGTTCAAGACGACCCTTATCTACACGGAGCGTCTTCGAATGTGATTACTCTCAAGACTCTCATGACATCCAAGGTTCTCCCGGAGCAAGGTCGTACGGAAGCATACCACAATGACGGACTTCAAGGAAAACCAAACCAAAGACATACGGAGAAGCTCCGCGGAAAGAATCGGACAAGTTCGTTGCGTCCCACTCCCCACGTGGGCGTCAATTCAGGAAGAAGACCGACTTGCATCATTGAGGGATAAAACCCACGATGCATCTTTGCTGACGAAGTATTCTTCTCCATCCTGTGAAGCAACGACCCACGTTAACACGAAGAGGGAACAAACTTTTGTGGCGAGTCGTGACAAGAATGGGAAAACGGTATACCGACACTGCCATTATCAATTAGCAGGGGAGACTGTTACCTAGTCTCTCCACCCAATGGAATGCTACAACAACAACGAACCACAAGAACAAGTGCTAGATGCTCCACAACAGCTGCAAGATGGCACCAACTCCACAACTGATGAGATTGAAATCGTTGAGAAATCTCCTAGGCCTATCTCCATCAGCTCAACCTTGTGTACGGATAAACGCACGAAGCTCGTGGAACTTCTCAAAAAGTACCAGGACATATTCGCTTGGAGATATGAAGAAATGTCGGATTTAGATGAAAATTGGTCACCCATCATCTACATGTCATACACCGGATCCAAGTCGGTTAAACAAATTGTAGTTGACACAAGGAAAATGGATAGATCGGGTGTTGCATAGACTTGAGAGACTTGAACAGTGCTTGCTCCAAAACGATCCTCCTCTACCTAACATCGACATGTTAGTAGATGCAACCAGCGGACACGACATGTTCTCCTCCATGGATGGATGTAGCGGCTACAATCAGATAAGGATGTACGAGCATGATGCAAGTAAGATAGCTTTTCGAACTCCTCTCGGAAATTTTTATTATACCATACTGCCATTTAGTTTAAAGAATGCCAGTGAAACGTATCAATGCTCTATGACGGCAATCTTCCACTGGAGCCGATACCTCAAGGGAGCAGCCTCAAGAAGATAACGATGTCCACGCGTCATATCGAGCAAGATCCGGCGAGTCACTCTATCGGATGGTGGTCGAACAAGATCCGAAGAGTCACTTTATCGTACAGTGGTACATGTCTATCATGCTATGTTGGAGAATCCGCGCCTTTGGTCATCCTATGGAGCCGTTGAACGCTCATCTACAACAACATATGCCTGATAGAAAGAACCAGGCCTGCCCGATAATGAAGAGCCTCCTAATGTTTGTAGGGGCATATATCTCACCAACAAAGATACAACCTTCAGCCTTCTCGTAAGCGGTTCCACAGACGACAAGAGGAAAACCACCGAGATACAACATCTTGCGCGTCCGTCAACTCCAACTCCGAAGTACCACATGCACGACTCCCACAATGATGAAACAATGTCCAAGATATTACATATCCGGCTCGACAACAACCACTACGAACAAACCATGTAAACCACGCTTTGGGGATCGAGGCTCACCATGAAGTTCCTTCACCGTTAGTCAAGGAATTCTTCAACATGAGGGAGATGGTCAGTCAAGAAGCATGGAATTTTCAAGGGTAAATCGAACTGAAGAGGGAAACACTTCAACGCTCCCTCTAGCAGAAGCTACTTCAATGGTTTATTCAAGAGCCACCTCAAAGCTCTCTCCGGGACCCAACGTTCGCTTCAGAATCCTTCTTCAACACTCTCTCCAGGATCTACCTCAACGTTCGCACCAGAAGCCACTTTAACATCCTCTCGAGTCGTTTCAACACTCAAGCTACATCAATAATCTGCGCTCCGGTCAAGTTATCTTTGATGTACTCATTGCTCAACATACGTCTCATCCATCCTTCATGAGGACCCGGCGGAGCATGAAAACCACGAAGTCGATAGGAGGAGGGTTATCCTGTGGAACGGATATTTTCATATAGTTGAAAGGCGCGATGAACAACTCATCATCAATGTTCGGCATATCTTTGAAGCTTTCAACACCTCCCGACTTGGCACCGAAGATTATCCCAGAAGACATCTCAACAGGAGTTCTTTTCTTCATTCTACAATAAAAGACAGAGTCAATACTTGTATAAAAACGCGTGAGATGTGTAGTCACACACGACAACACACATTCACTTTGGAGTACACAAGGCTGGTATTGGGTCCAAACACCCGTGTTGATCAAGTCACAAGTCCGGTGTTGATCAAGTCTTGAGACCTATTATTGATCAAGTCACGGGTATCACTCAATTTTCAAGTCCGTATTGGTCAAGCTTCAAGTCTAGTATTGATCAAGTCACAAGTCCGTATTGCTCAAGCTTCAAGTCTGGTATTGATCAAGTCACAAGTCCTGTATTGCTCAAGTTTCAAGACCGGTGTTGGTCAAGGGCACGAGGTCGGTATAAAGGTGACATTCGATTAGGGCATACACGATATGGGACCCACATTCAATCAAGCATATATGGCGGGACCATATTTATTTGCACAACACGGTTCTCTTATGTCATGGGAATCATGTTCACGAAATTCAAGCCCATGTTCGATCAAGCGGCGCGAAGAGTCCCCACGAACGAAACAGTAGCGGCGATCAGTCGATTAGGCACAACCCCACGATCGAGGGAAGCAAAGCAATAGCCCTCGACCTAATCGGGCATAACAAGGTCGATCTGCAAGACCGACATTCAAACGGAGCAAGCACGGAGTGGGCCTCGACCGAAACGGACATAGCAAGGTCGATCGAAGCAAAAAGACCGACATCATGCTAGGGGAACACTCGCCGGACGCCTCTTGAACGTGACATGCTCCAAGGACAAGATGACCCGTCTCTCTGGTAACATCTAACTTTGTCTCATAAGATTTATCTTTAATCGTCACCATCTCATGCCTACCCCACAATGGTGTAACCATTACGTGCTAGGCGGGGGACTTAATGTTGATGGTGGATTTTCATTTAAGGTTAAAATTGTAAAAACCAGAAAATCATGCGCCGACATCTTGCAAAAGATAAAGCCATTAATAAGTGTTGGATACTCCTTCACTTTACTAATTCACCTAGAATGGAGCATGTGGAAACAATCCCATTCTCAGGAATACATGAAATTCATCCCGAGTTGGAGCATGTAGCAACAATCCCATATACCCTGTGAATTTCTAGCATTATTAATTAATGCGCAATCACCTTGTATTTCTCAGACTCATTATCGGTGCGATGACGACGAGTGTTGCTCTTCTGAGAGCAACACGAACCTCCAAGCATTATAATGAAACCATGTACGAAATACCCGTCTGGCCGACTCTCGGTGTGTTATACTAGCTGATTGAGCCCCTCTCGGTGTGTTATACTAGCCCGATTGAGTATCCGGACTGACCAGTATCGGTCCGGATATGATCACAATCGATCATCCAACTCCATAAGCATGATTGGATGAACCCGCATCAATTCCATCACCCCTGCGGTATGGAATATCCACTGCTGAACCAACGCGGACCCCGCATGGTCTGGCCTCCCTCAGTTTGTCCTAGATTGCCAAAACGTCCAAAGCATAGCAAGATGGGCGGAAAACCCTAAAAATTAGGGTTTGCGGCATATTACATGTGTCGCAAAATGGTCTCAACCATCCATCTTCGCAGTATAGATGGAGGGTGTAGTTGTTTATTCAAAGGGCCCTAGAGCATGTCAACACAATCACCAGTGGGACCGCCTACATACCTAACCAATCGGTCAGGACCAACCATGGTTGGTTATCCCAATTCGTACGCCGAATGAAGCATTGACGCACGGCCTTGAAACCCAAAATTAGGGTTTTGAGCATCACGAGCGTCCATCTTCTCCGATTTAATGGAGGGTCCAAGATTAGATTAAGGTGTCCGGTCCATACCAAAGCATGACCACCGTGGACCCATCTATCCCCTCACCCGATCGGCCAAGGCATATCACGCCTGGTCATTTCAAGACGCGCGCTGTGACACTCCAAACCTTTTCTCGGGTTTAATCAACCCATTATCTCGTACTAAATGGGTTATCCCTTAGTAGTATCATTAGCATGATGAGTAGGTACTTTTAAAATATTATAAAATTTCTTAGCATGCTCGACACATGTCAAAGAGAAAGGGCATCCGGGGTAGGTGGAAAATTTTATGTGAGACTTAAACCTAAAACCAGAGAATTGAAAAGGAGCCGAGATTCCTTCTTCCTTTTTTTTTCTCTCTTTTTTTCTCCTACTTGATCAAACTTGTGGAACAAAATTGAATTTTCTCTTGCATGAGTGAGATTCGTGGATTAATGCTAATGTTGAGTTACATATGAAGTTCCCGCTTGTTGATGTGATGAAAGGTTAGAAATTTATCTTTTTTCGTGTGAAGAAATTTAATGGCAAGTGATTTCCACTCAATTGATCGACGTGAGTTCTATCAATCGATTCGTTGTGCTATTACACCTCATGAGTGTCCAGATCAGTGATATGAAAGCATGGGTTTGTGGATTTTTACCCATTCATATTGAATTGAAGTGATTCTCTCATTCTCTATTTCACCGGTAAATCTCTTTACGTGTTTGGGACTGATTTGTGAATGGTTAAGTAATTAATGGTTAGCTGGAGTTTTAGTAATGATTTAGATTTGATTTCATTATTTGGGAAAAATCTGAGAATTAGGGTTCTTATGAATTTTGGGGATTCTCTTTATGTATCACTCATTAAACTGCAAGTCCTGAAAATTAACTACATGGGTTTGCATAGCCTAACTTAATAGCATGTTATTATTGCACGTTATTAAATTTGTTGGTACTCGATTTTCCAATTTGGGGTACTAGTGGTTTTGTTAGTTATGTTGCGACTGTATATAGTTCCTTGTTTCTTAGATAGCAGATGTGTATAAGATTTGTTGCCTTGTGATACTGCTGTGCAAGGATTTTATGGCATGCTGCAAACTCTTAAGTTATTACATCTACTGTTAGGGTTGCTTACTAGGTAGGCTTAATTTTCTAATTTATGATAGTTCAATACGGTGAATAGCCGTTCACTAGCAGTAATGCTAGTCGGTATGTGTATCTTGAGAAACCAACGTTCTCATGTATCTACTGTGTTGGGTGTGAGCCGTGTCAAATGGGAATTAGATTCTCTAAGGGGAATGTTTTATGAATTTTCATGAGTCTGGCTTTGCGTTAAGTGACGGTAACGTTTATGAAAGCATATCATAGTTAAGTTCCCTTTCATTATTGCTAGATGGACTTGGTGAGTGGTGGCCTAACTTTTTAGCTTACTAAATATATGCTAGAGGAACAAGAGAGATGGTTGACGGGGTTTTGCTTCTGACCATTATCTTTGATTAATAAAGGAACTGTTAGGTTCATCTCCAATTCGAGTGCGCAGGTTGGAGGGAAACCATATAAAGGGTTTGCAATACAACACCAAGGTTTTCTTCTCGCCACAATTTCGCGCCAGCAAGGGTTTGAGAAATGTACTGAAAGAATTATTGAATTGGGTCTTGATCGTTGCTGTCATAAAAGGTAAGCTTAGTGAATCAATTTTCTTGCGTGTCTTAATTACTATGTATTGTGGGTGAGTTTGGTGTTCATTATGTACAAAATTCCAATAGAACTTAATTAAGTTTTGTTACTGGCAGTCACATGACAAGAGAGTACTAATGAATTATCATCTCATCATCTTTGGTTTGTGTTGTTTCTTTTGGACTAATCTTGGTTAATGATCTAGAAAAGATGCTGGTGGTGGTGACAAGGTAAGTTTGGTATATATGTTTTTTTTGTCTTCATTTTAATTAAATTATTAAATAGGGGAAAGGTTGTTGCCACTGATCTACACGGACAAGTAGAAATTGATTGGTTTAGCTAAATGTTGATGCTCTACATTTTTATGATAATAGTCAAAGCATGCATGTCTAGGATTAAGCTAATACATCTTTGCCTTATAACTGTGCCTTGCCAAGTATAAGGTCCAAAGGTGGCCCTAACATCTCAAGTCCAGGAATTTGTGAGATCTATAACACTAGCACAAAATGCTAATAACTACGGTTGCTAGTGTGTATGAGAACCTATTTTAGCAGAAATGCTAATGCATTCAGTGGAATGTAACGTTTCAAAAGTGGTTAGACGACTGTGGCGGTTAACTTTATTTTAACCTTTAAAAATAAAGACATTGTCTCTCGTTAGATTTTGATATTCTTATTTAAATATTTTAGTAGAATTATTGTAGACCGAAATTACTATATGAACTTGGGCTGGGTACGATATACTAAATTGTGTATCGATGTCGACTAATCTTTCTCATTTTCTTTGTACTTAAATGTGGTGTTGGGACGTATCCTTTTTCTTTTGTACCTAGATTTATGGAAAATTAGTCAGTTTCAAGTCAAAATAGGAGATCTGTCTAGATACTTGTTGATTATAATTGTTCGATAGATATATCTTCGCCTAGCTTGCATTTCTTTCATAGTTAAGATGACAAGGAAAGATCTCTTTCATAATTACGCAGCAGTTTCTAAAGTATTTGAATCATCCTCGAACTACTGGACCTAGCCAAACTAGTTCAGGACAAATGGTTAAGTTGCATTTAGAAATGTGTTCTATGATATTTATGTATGCTTAGTTACTCTGTGCACATGTTCTCAAGCTATAGGTGTTGTATTGTTCAGTAAGATATTCGTAACCATTGGCTTTGGGCACAATACTTGATTTATTGCCCTCTAGTGTTACTTGATTTCATGTGGCAGTTCGATGAAATTTTTATTTGGGCCTGTGGCATCTTTCTAAAATATTAGCATGGATATTTTGTCATAGTTACGCATATCGCCAAGCGCTGCTTTCCTTTGAGATTTTCTTTGGAAAATGTAAATGACTCCGTTTTATAGTGTGCATTGTAGCTGTTAACTTGTTACAGATATGGTGTTGTCATCTTGAGGTGTTTCTCTTGGAATCCAGATGCAATGACGATATATTCTCCGCAAGAGATGATTGCTACCTAATTGTGGTACTTCATATCATCAACAAAGAGGCAGACACCGTTGTGGTAGTTCATACTATCTAAATACGAAAGATGACGAACTACTACCGTGTGCTTGATCCCTTCGAGCAACGGAGAGGGTACGTAGGCAGCCAGGCGGCGGTTCAAAGACAAATCCACACCGTTGTTCATATCATTTGAAAGTGGTGGTTGCTGTTTGACAGTTCATACCACCTATTCGGAGATGATTGCAACCTTGACAAGTGGCAACTGGCCACGGAAATATTGAGAGTGGCAACTGGCCACGGAAATGTTAGGAGTGGCAACTGGCCACGGAAATATTGAGAGTGGCAACTGGCCACGGAATGTTAGGAGGGTAACCGGCCACGAAATATTGAGAGTGGTAAATCGCCACGGAATGTTAGGAGTGGCAACTGCCACGAATATTGAGAGTGGCAACTCGCCACTTTAAATGTTAGGAGTGGCAACTGCCACTTGAATATTGAGAGTGGCAACTGGCCACGGAAATGTTAGGAGTGGCAACTGGCCACGGAAATGTTAGGAGTGGTAACTGGCCATGGAAATCTTAGCATCGGTCGTCTCTAATAAATTTAGAATAAATGCTATTTGTGTTTGCTTATAATGCAGTTTTCGAAATTCGAATTCGAGTCTCTCAAAAGAATTTGAAGATCCGGTTACTTGAATGGCGTATCGGAGAGTCGGAGCTGGACAAGCGGGTCTTAACCCGACCCGTTGGAAGCAAGATTTCTCTGGTCTGTTACACGCGCCCAAACTAACGTGGTCGCACCTCCCAAACCGCAAACTGATCTCGACCGCTCAACTTCACCAGACGATTTGGATGGCTCGGATCACGTTTTCGTGGGATATTCAGGTATAGGCGTGAACACCAGCCTACCACCTTCACACCAGACCAATCGGCCAAGACCGACCAACATTGGTCATCTTGGAACGTGCACCCGGAAGTGGGCATGACGCGCGGCTCTTGCGGACCGGTTTTCTCTGTCACAAATTGATCACGACCACTCAACTTCACCGGACGAACTGAGTGGGCCCGCATCATACTTTCGTGAGGTAATGGGTATAGCGCCTACCGTCATGTTGTCTATACACATGCACGGTCGGCCTTGTCAAAATTATATCCCATGCTTGGTTTTCGACCAAGTCAAGAGTGATGCTTTACCTCTTCAAAAACCCTAATTCATTAACGGCCGCTGATGAGTGTCTCAAAGTACATCTTATCCGTTCAACTTCACCATCTTGGTTATACAACCCCAGTCGAGTTAATTGGTCAAGTGAGGCGTCATGGTAATCACCACCCATCACTCTACCACACCAGATGCGATGCATAAAATACACATGATACTTCACAAGTATCAACTTCCCGAATAACGCAGTTATTCAATTTAGCATTACATGCTACCTTTCGTGGATCCACGATCCACATATTCCGTACATCAATCATGTCACAAACTGGGGATACATACCGGGGTATTGGTCCGGCGGTTTACAAAGTGCGCAGGCAACGCGCCATCACAAGAACGTGTTAGGAAGTCATGGACGGTTAGAGATGACAGGAGAAGTAGGCAAGACCGGTCGTGTAACACCAACACACACCTCCACTACTCCATCACTCCACTTCCTCCACTTCCCACGAGAGACGGAATAAGGCTCAATGACTTGGATAAATAGGTTCTCCTCCCTATTTCCACCAACATGAGCAAGTCCGTGACATAAAAACAAACCAAGTGTTAATACAAAATACCGGAATCGTAGCTTGCATCCTGTAGTTTGTTGCCTTTCATACAAGTCATAAGCAAGACAACACCTTCACAATCTCAACACCTTCTTTCGCTTCCCCTCCCTAAGATCAACCCCATCTCCTTCACTTTGTGACCAAACAAGTCCTGGAATGACATTTCTTGGTTTAGGCCGGACTTGCACATGCATTGATTTCTCGATCTACAAGCACTCACCGCGCAAGGCATTTGTTTAGGTTTAGATTCATTCCTCATCGACACACCCCAAATTACCAAACCTAGTAGGAATAGTTTTCACCCATAAACAAAGAAGTCACTAAAGGATGTCTTGGAGAGGTAAAACACGTGGGAACGGTGTGGAGAGGCAAAGCATGGCAGACGGTTTTGGCATGATGAGGCCACGGCAATGGAACGGACAACTTGGCGAGGTGCGGTCATGGTACGGTGCGATTCGGTGAGTTGTGTACGAACGGCGCGGTGGTGATTTGTCTTTGCGGTCCCGATTGCCTCTCTTTTTGTGTAACTTGAACTGGGAACTTTTCTTTTCTTTTCTTTTTTTAAAAAAAATCCGAGAGTGCTA
Source organism: Papaver armeniacum (assembly GCA_023531295.1). Taxonomy (NCBI): domain Eukaryota; kingdom Viridiplantae; phylum Streptophyta; class Magnoliopsida; order Ranunculales; family Papaveraceae; genus Papaver; species Papaver armeniacum. Next base: position 22,234 of record JAJJWW010010950.1, on the reverse strand, counting down.
TGCCCATAAAAGGGGCGTTACCCTTTCTTCTCAGGTTACGTTGTCGGCTTTGTTCCCGAATTTCGATGCTGGTGGTCTGAAAAGAAAAACGCGAGCAAGCACGTCTCAAACAGATACTTCCGCGTTTTCTCACCAAGCCCTTATTATCTCGCATAGCCAGGCACGAGACTTTTCCCTTTTATTTGCTTGGTAGAATAAGTTTTAATTAAGACCGGACACTACGCCTTAATTCTCAATTAGTAGAAAGCTTTCCTTTTCGGGATTGCATTATCCTGCCGATAAGAGATGACCTTGGATCCTTTATTCGCATATTTTGTCTTGAAATCGTGCTCGCACTCCTTGCAGGTATCGTCTCTTGTTGTCTTCTTCCTTATGTATGCTGCCGGTGTAAAATAGGGTAAAACTTGCCTACTTTCTCTGGTTTTGTAGTGCACAATGAGATCTTCCGGAGGCAGCCGTACCTCTAACCTTTCGGAGATAAGCTTTGGAATCGGCGAAAGCCAGTTTTCTTCTTATGAGGAGGCGTTAGATAGAATTGAATCTTTGTTCAATGAAGCTTGCAGAATTATTCAGGGCCTACCTTCCACCCATCACGTTTGCAATTTCTTATTTTCGAATGATTGAATAGGGTATTTCTGACACGGCTTTGGATTTCTGGTTGTGATATGATGCTTAATGGCTTCTCAATGATTTTGGATTGGTTTGGTATATTTTTCTAAAATTTGGGAAAACCCACTCGGAAGGAAATGCATGTTTTTTTTTTTTTTTTTTTTTGAACGAAAAAAATACAAAACTCCGGAGAAGAATACAAACGGTGTATTCATCTAGGGGAAATATAAATATCAAGAGAAATCAAAGGAAATACTAAAGGGAGAGTGGCTGGAAAAGTACGGCGTTTTAGGGATAGGAAAGCTTGAGCCATCGCGAGTGAACTATCACACCTTCCGCCTTGTCTGCGTTGATGAGCTTGCAGATCCTCCTAAAAGAACGTCACCACTGTATAACGTTCGTCTTATTTTTCCTCGTGCAAACCAATCCGAACAGTATCTTTACCGTCATCCTCCCAACTTGAAACGAGTTCACTTTGACCACTATATCTCCGATTGAAAACAGTTCAAAAAGTTGTGCAACCGTTTAAATCTTGGTCTCGTTGGTTTCGATGGAAGCATCCAAATTCTTTGCAAAGCGTTTGAATGGCCCGCCGCCCCATTCACATCTCTTGAAAGCGTCCGCTCTAGTAATCGCGCAGTCCCCATGACTAACGGGGAATAAATGACTGTTAAAGAGAAGATCGTTCGGGCTGCATTTACTTTCTGCGTTGGAATCCACGAGTTAGTGCCAATAGGTCTTCTCCAGGCCCGGTTCCATCAAGAATTCATCGATGCGGCAGCAAGGGACGGTTTGTTGGAGATTCTTTCAGCGTTGACATTGGTAGATGGGATGTACCCAATTTCGCCTTGTTATCGAGTACCCACAAGTGCCCCAATATCAGTTCGTAGCCCAGTTCTTTGACAATGTGAAATTTGCCACGCATTATAGCGTCTCCTATCTTGACCTCGAGGTTGATGTAGCCGTGCGCTTTCAAGGCTTCCTCCCGGGTTCTCAATCACGACGGATCGGTAGCTTCTTGTTCGTAAACCCCGCCGCCTTGAGAGTCTTGAAAGTGATAATATGAAGTCGAGGGCAGCGTCGACAAGCGTGTTGTCGAATTCAATACCTCTTAAATAGGATGTGGTAAGTTACCCCCATTGTCCTTTTCGATCCCGTTTCACTGGGAGCTTGGGCTCCGACTTGACTTCCATGGAAGGAAAAAGTCGTTTGCACGACACAACGCGATTGAGAGCCGCGAAAATATCTTGGCGCCGCACCTTGGAAAGGTAGAGAATTTCGCATACATGTTGCATCATGGACCTCAAGTACATGCACGGATCCCGAGACCCCACAATTCCTTATCGGAAGTGGGTCTCGATGTATTCCTTCGTTTCCTAGTTGAGTTCCCCCGCTTCTATCTTTTCTTTGAAGATATGTTTTAGCTTTATTGCAATCACTGGTTGGGTGGTGAACAAATTTGTGGTAGTGGCAATATTTGGGGTTCGCCATCTCTGGCCTCGGTCGGTGGGCGTCCCTGGGAGATGGTAGTCCTGATAACATCGTCTTGAATCCATGCTTCTAAGAGATCGATCACCTCCTCAATGGGAAACGGTAAATCCAAGGTATTTCCTTGATTTCGTGATGATGCATGGGAGCTTTAGCGGCGCCTTCCGTGGGCGAGTTCCCCGTCGTCCGGTGCTTCAAATCTACTCGCCGTCTCGCACCGGGCTTTCCTTTTCCTCATTCGTTTACTACGCTTCGGAGGAGGGGCCAAGTGTTAAATTGTTTGGTCGAGGAGACGACTATTTCCGCAAGATTCGCGCATGTCTTCGATTCCGGGCGGTCTAGCCCTTTCCAATAACGCCGGGTGCTGCGTTGCGGATCGTCTGGCACTTCATGGAGTTCTGGAGAATGTTTGGAAACGCAGTTCTCTAGCAAGGCGCGAGATGGGAGCCATACCGTTGATGCATGTATTCACCACTGTTGCCTCTGTCACGTTTGGGTCATGACAAATAGTGCTTGAACCCCCGAATCTCTTAACGAAATCATTTGGATGTTCGTTGTCCCGCTGGTACATTCTTCCTAAATCCGAGAAGGTAACTTGTTCAGACACGAAGAAGTACTTCTTGTAAAATGAGGTAACCATGCTACCCCAGTCGGGAATGCTGTTTGGCGTGATGTTGTTGTACCACATGTATGCTTTTCCGGTAAGAGATTTCGAAAACTCCCTCATACGGAGAACGTGATTGTATTCGTGTTCGCCCAGGGATTCGAGGAAGCGAGAGACGTGTTCACGTGTATTTCCAGTGCCATCATATAGGGTGAATTGAGGAGAGGAGTATCCTCTTGGGAGAGGAATTCTTTGTATTTCGATGGGTAAGGAGGTTGATGGCCGATGCATGTCTATTTCATCATTCTTGACTCGATTCCCGGAAAAGTTGTTCCAGATCCTCTCGTGTGACAAAACTGGATGGCTGACTTCTTTCCGATGGGGGTCTGGCACGAGACTCGTCATCCATGGAGACGCGTTCCGCCGAGGCGCTAGCATCGGGGGTGTTGGAGGCGTTTCTAAATGGCTCTGGATGGCATCACTCACGCGGCAGCCGCTCTGTCAGGGCTTTGAGAAAGACGAGTACTTTTTTTCTGCGTCGAAACCATATCCGTCTCTGGGCTCGGCGAGAACCTCCCGTCGTTCCATCAAATCGGCGATGGTGATATAGGGTCGGCTTCCTCTGGTTCCTCCTGTTTCGTCCCATTGGTGGGGTAGTTGGAGTCTTAGTGGCGGTTGGAGGCGTCATGCTTGATGAAGCGTTAGGAACGGTAGCGGCAGCTTCCAGCCCTGGTGATCGGCGGTGTTACACCGAAGGAGCGCCTTCGATCGCCAGATTAGCGAGTTACGCAGTGGACGTTAGGCGGTAGCGCTCGGCCCTGGTGATCGGCGCGTTACACCCGAAGGAGTGTCTTCGGTGCTACTGGGGTCAGTAGATGGTTATTTGTGGGTGAAAACTATTCCTACCGGATTTGGTAATTTGGGGTGTGTGGATGAGGAATGAATCTAAACCCTAAACAAATGCACTGCGCGGTGAGTGCTTGTGATTCGAGAAATCAATTTGTACAACTCTGGCCTAAACCAAGAAATGGCCGTTCCAGACTTGCTTCGGTCACAAAGTGAAGGAGATGGGGTTGATCTTAGGGAGGGAAGCGAAGAAGGTGTTGAGATTGTGAAGGTGTAGGCTTGTTTATGACTTGTAACAGAAAGGTGAGCAGGCTTACGATTGATGCAAGTAGGCTTTGAGTGTTTGAAAACGTTTTGTATCAACACTTGGTTTCTGTCTTGTCTTGACTTGTTCATGTTGTTTTTTGAAAAATAGGGAGGAGAACCTATTTATACAAGTCATTTGAGCCTTATTCACGTCTCTCGTGGGAAGTGGAGGAAGTGGAGTGATGGAGTAGTGGAGTTGTGTGTTGGTGTTACACGACCAGTCTTGCCCACTTCTCCCGTATCTCTAACCGTCCATGACTTCCCGACACGTTCTTGTGATGGCGCGTTGCACGTCGCACGTCAGAAACCGCCACCAATACCCCCGATGTATCCCCCGGTTTGTGACATGATTGATGTCTCGAGTGTGTGGATCGTGGGACCCACGAGAAAGTAGCATGTAATGCTAGACTAAATAACTAAATTATTTGGGAAGTCGATACTTGTGAAGTATCGTGTGTATTTTATGCACAGTGCATCAGAGTATATTCGGCATGTATGAAACATCGCCTGTTTTTTAAGGCTTACCTGAGTAAGTCACAAATTTAAGCGTCTTAAAATAGCATCATGTCCAGGCCATCTTTGAGTGATCGTTTGGAGGCTATACGGTAAGCCCCGACCGACCGATCACTCCATGTGGAAGAGTGGTGGACGGTGATTGTGGTGACGCCTCATTGATATCCTAACTCATGTCTTAGGCTGTCCGCACAAGTTTAGGTAAAGTTGGACGGACGAGATGACTTGCAACCCTCATCTGCGACCGTCGGATTAGGGTTTAAGAGGTACGCAAGTTCCTTCTTTCAGCTTGGTCGAATCCAAGCATGGGAAGTGTTTTATAGAGGACCGATCATGCATGTGTGTATACGACATGCTGGTGTTCATGTTTATACTTCACTATCCCACGAAGGTGCGATCTAGGCCACTCAAGTTTACTGGTAAAGAAAAGTGGCTGCGATTGATTTGCGTCAGGAATCCTGTGCCGCAAAGGATTCCTAAAGGGGCGTGGCATGCCTCCTTCATGGCGCGCGAACCAAGGCATCAATCCATGGTTTGTCTTGGTCGGTCGGACATGGAGATAGATGGGTCCACATTGAGCATATTGATACTCTCCGGACTGTTTAATCTATTCTGGACCCTTCATCCAAGCGAGGAGAAGATGGACGCTCGTGATCGATTTGCAACATATGGAAGATGCCGCAAACCCCAATTAGGGTTTTGCTTACCGTGTCACCCTGCTTGTTTGGGCGCACAGTGTGACGACCAAACATAGTTGGTCTTGACCAGGTCGGTCGGTATGTGGCGGCCCACGCCGTTTGTGTTGATATGTTATGGACCCTTTGAATCTACATCTACACCCTCCATCTATGCCTACGAAGATGGATGGTTGAGACTGATTTGCGACACATGTAATGTGATGTAACCCTAGTTTAGGGTTTCACGTCCATGTTGTTTTGGCTGGACAAACTGGTAAGCGTTGCTTCCCTCTTGGGGAGGCCGACCATGCGGGGCATGCATTGGGTCGGTGGTGAATACTCCAATACCTGCTTGGGGTCATGGATTTAATCTAAGCCATCCAATCATGCTGGTGAGGTTGGATGGTCGGATCGTGTCCGAGATTGATATGGTCGATTCGAGTTCAAACATGCTCAATCGGGCTAGTATAACACACCAAGAGTTGTAGCTTTGTATGGGTATTTCGTACATGTTTTATTATTAATGCTTGGAGATTCGTGTTGCTCTGCCGAGAACAACACTCGGCCGGTCATGCCGCACCTGCCGAATGAGTACAAGAAATACGAGGTTGGTCATGCATTAAATAATGTCAGAAATTCCATGAGGGTATATGGGATTGTTGCTACATGCTCCAACCTCGGATGAATTTTGTGTATTTAATTCACGAGAATCATCGGGATTGTTGCCACATGCTCTATTCTAGGTGAATTAGTAAAGTGAAGAAGTATTCATCACTTATTAATAGCTTTATCTTTTGCAATATGTTAGCGCATAATTTTGGCTTTTACAATTTCATCCCTTAAATGAAAATCCACCATCAACATTAAGTCCCTAACCTAGCGCATAATGGTTACGCTATTGTGGGGTAGGCATGAGATGGTGACATACATATGTGAGAAAGACAGGATAAAGGAAGTTTACCCGGGAGAGTATTGACCGTCCGCTAGTTGTCCATGCCGTTGTGCTTGAATGGAATCCTTTGGTGGGACCGGTTTCCTTCTTTGGGTATTTGAATCAAAAGAGGAATCCAAACAAAAGAGGAATCCTTGTTCTATTGGGATTTTTCTAATTTTTGTCTATAAAAGAGACCAACCCATTTTCTTTTTCTCACGAATTTTGTTTTTGTTTGCTGCAGCTCCCGTCCGCGACTACCACTGCTGCTCCTACCTTACGCCGTCTTCATTGCTGGCTGGTTCTGCTGTCGCTCATTGCCATCTGTCTTCTTCAAGGTAAGTTTCTTTTTCTCTCTTTCTTTCTTTTTTTTTTTTTTTTTTTAGGAAAAACCCTAATTTCTTAGGTAAAAACATTTTGTAAGATACATCATGCTTAGCTTTCCCATCAAGATTGATAGTAAAAAAACGCCCATATTTTCCAGGATGGTTTAGTTCTGCGACTCTGTGAATATGTCGTTTTTGCTTCTTCTTCCGTTGTTGCATGCAAAACTAGCTTCTTAGGTTATAGCTTGGAAAGAGACTTTGGCACAATTCTCATGAACATAAGAAAAACCGTGTTATAATACGTGCATATGAATGCGGTCCCACCATGTGCGTTTGATCCGAACGTGGGTCCCACCCATATATGCTTGACTGAAAGTCGACCTTATACTAGCCTTGTTCCCTGAACCAACACCGGACTTGAAATTTGAGTAATACCAGACTTGAAACCAATACCGGACTTGAAACTTGAGTAATACCAGACTTGAAACCAATACCGGACTTGAAACTTGAGCCGGTGTTTGGATCCAATCCCAGCTTTGTGCATTCCAACGTGAATGCAGCTTCACACGTATCGTGTGTTTTTATACAAGTACCGACTCCTCGTCTTTATTGTAGAATGAAGAAAAGAACTCTTGTTGATATGTCTTCCGAGATAATGTTGGTGCCAAGTCGGGAAGTGTTGATGCTTCAAAGATATGCCGAACATTGTCGATGAGTTTTTCACCTTGTCTTTTCCAAACATTAGGAAACATCCCTCTCACAGATAGTCCTCGCTTTCCGATTCGTAAAATATGGAAGCCGATCCATCTTCTTCTTCGGCACTTGTGATGAGGTTCTGTCTTCGAATAAATGAATATCCGCCTTTTCCTATCGACTTCAAGACTTGTCATACTCCACTGGCTTCTTACGAAGGATGGATGAGACGCATGTTGAATAATAAGGACGTTAAAGCCAATTTGACTAAAGCGCAAATCCTCAATGCAATGCCATGGCATCTGCTACTCTTGAAATTAAGAAAGATGTTGCGAGTGCTTGATTACTTTCATTTCTCGGTGGCGCCCTTCTACTACAAATCTGACTATATCTAGATGGGGAGAGATGACTATTACTACGGAAAGAGTAGCTGCATTGATGAACCTTCCGTCGCTAGGAGTTTTATTATGAGCTTTCCGACACGGAACAACGTGATTATGATATTATGCTCCAAAAGGTGGCAGACCAACTATCTGACAAGGAGGAGAAAAAAGATACAAGATGCTTTTACACCAGGTGGGTATCGGAGTGGTCTCCCGTAGACCCGGGAACCTGATCGAGTTGGAAAACGAGCTCGGCGTGATTGCATTCCCCTTGTCTTTGTGGCTATCCGAGATATATATGATTACGGTTACGGAAATAAAACCATAAGGGGTGTTCGGGTTAAGATTGCTATAAAGCTAGCAAAAGGCGAAGTTCTTCCCTTAGGTGCCTTGTTCCTTGGATCGCCGTATTCTCATCCGGACGCCTTAGCAATGGATATACATGTTTCCAACGGGTACAAGAAGGTGGAGTCGTATGTCCACTTCGCTTTTCTTCTCAGCATTCTTGTGGGAACATTTCAAAAGTTATGCTCCTGTTCCCGCAACTTCGCTCGACAATTTGTATGGTGGCTCGAGAATACTTTGTTGGCAGGAGGCGTCCTAACCTGTGCGAAACTCGTGGATATCTTTGATAATGTGTCTTCTCCAAATTTCCGTCCATGGGGCCGATCCACTCTTCCATTGCTTAGCCGAAGACTTTTGCTATTGCTTTCCGACGGTCCCGATGTTGCGTTGCGTACCGATGCCAACACTATGAAATTTGGAGAACTTATTTATCTACACATACCGCATTCCGGATATATCCCGTCTTTTTCAACGAAGCTCTTACCGTGACTCCGTACAACATTGACAGGATGCTCGCCAAATGGGATTTGACCGGGGTGTTCCATTTATCCATCCGTGGAGGCTCCAAAGAACTTCTCCCGGTATCTTTGATGCCGACGTGTTCTTGGCATCGCAGTCTTCCCTTCTAGCCTATTGGGAGAAACTCAAAGTGGTAACCGATAAGTATAAGGAATTTTGAGGAAGCAAATCGTTGACTTTCCAAGAATTCTCGGAGGATGTTGTGACAGATTCCGTGGTGAGCCATCTTCGACGTTCAAGAAGCATTTCCGTTGAAGCCACTCCCGGCCAAACGGACCCGGAGCCGATGATTGCAATCCCCAAGCGGGAGAAAAGTCCAAGAGGCGAGGCATGTGATTCGGTGGTCCTCAATTCCTCAAATATGCGAGGTATTTAAATCTCTTTACGTCGATTCTTTCATTTCTCCGGAGCGAATTCTTCTAAGAGTGATCCTTGCTTGAAATCAGGTAATTCCGAAAGAGAATGTTTTCACAAGGTTGGCGCGCATTCAGAACGAGAAGTCTGGTAACGTTAGCCTTCATGTTGAGAAGTCTGGTGAAACTGATCCTCATGCTGAGAAGTCTAATAACATTGCCTCGTAAGTCCGGTAACACCGATCTTCATGCCGAGAAGTCCGGTGAAACCGCTCCTTTTCCGGACAATGACGAGATGACGCAAGCTCGGTTGGACAAGGTTCCTCCCTAAGTGATCTTGTTGATGGGTCCATAATGGAAATTAGCCCGCAGTGAAGTAGACATCGGGAGGAATGTAAGAGAGGCAACATCCGCTATTGTTGAGGTGGCTCCCCTTGAAGAACGTTTTCCAGCAGGTTCCAATCAATAAAGCTGTCGTGGTGACTTCTTGAAAGACCTCCCCGCAACCGACAAGGCTCCCCGTGATTGGTGAAGTATCTGGTAATGCGACACGGGGCTTTGTTCGATCCTCCTTCACCGTCCCTTATCCAGGTCATGTGTTGGTTGGAGGATTCAGTGTGCCAGCTCGGTTCGAAGGGTTGTACACGGCGATATAGGAGAAGCACGGCCACATTGCTACCACTACGAAGCTCAAAAGTCGTCTTGCATTGGTCAACCGCGTTCGAAGAAGCTTTATTTTCTATCCATGGGATGAGCGTCACGACTGTCGAACAGTTTCTGAGGAGATGATTGAAGACTGGAAGTGCCATCGAGATGTGTTTGTGCAGTATGACTTGAATGCTCCTTGGTTCTTCAAAGGGTTCTCCAGATTCGGAGCTCCAAAAATTACAAGATGAAGTCCCTTCGTGATTGTGTTACTCGCCGGAAGAAGAGGTTGAAAAGTTGTCCGAAGAGTTGAAGGTAAGCAGCGTCTGTTCTTCAAAGGATGAAAGTCTCTCTTGCCCAGAAGGACGAGTTGCTGCTGAAGGATTTTCCTTGAAGGATTCGTGCCACCTACTTGTATTTTCTTTTAGATGCTTTTCTTTTTGAGTGATAGTGAGGATTTCCTTTGACTTAGGTTTTGAATTAATAGGTAATTGAATTGGTTTATTTTGAGATAGTTTTGTGAATAACTTTTCTGAAAGAGGTTATTTTAAATGGAATTTGCATCTTGGTCATGAATGATTGCACATATTGTAGGATCAGAATATCGCAACACCAATACCTCTGCGAAATCCATAAACGTTACATAAGCGAAGGCATCGCACGAATAAAATAAGTGACGCAATGGATGACGACAAAATGTAACACGAGAAAGGTGTGAAGATTTAGCGAGAACTAGGAGTGTCGCGAGATTGTGCATCTGTACACTTGCGACACTTCGCAAGTCATTCCCGAAAATAAAGGACGACTTAGCTTGTCATCCATTATGTAACACCCTATATAAAGAGCCGAATAGGCCTATTGAGAGAGAGATCTTTTTCGAGTATTGAGCAAGTCATTAAGAGAGAGAAAAGTTTATAGTAATTGTAATTTCTTTAGCTCTTTTCCATTTTGTCTTGTAAACATTCAAGAAATTAATCAATAAAAACTATAATTGTTCATCTTCAATGGCTTAGTTGTGTGGATTCTTGTAAGGGGTGTAGTGTAGGATTTCCTGCAACTACATATTGGCGCTAGAAACAGGGAGAGAGAGTAAGGATTGACATCGTGATTTGAAAGAATTTGGAGTAATAGGGAAGGAATTTCATATAATTTTCAACAATTTATTGAAATTGAGAAATGGCTAGAAGAAGACATGCATCCGAAAAACCAACAACTATTAGAAGGAGCAGGAGACTTGCTGGAGAAAGGAGAAATGAAATGGGGGAATCCTCAAGAATGAACACAAGAAATAATGAAGAAAATCAAATTCAATCACCAATTCAACCAGTACCGAATAGAATCGTGGATTATGATAGAGTAAGCGTGCATACTTGGAGATCAGACTCTATGGACGAACGGGGAGAAGAACAGCAATTGATAAACAATGGAAAAGAGGTGAGAGACCGAGAAGTGATTGGAGAAATAACTCATGGAAATGAATAGGTCGCAGCATTAGAAACATTAAGACAAACAATACATGAAGAAAGGCGATTAGAAGCAGAGGAACGTGCAAATTTGACAAGGCAAAATCATGAGTTGAGGATGGAAAATATGAGATTACAAAACAGAAGGTCGAGAAGCACTACAAGGTCAAGCTCAAGATCAATTAGAGAGGAAAGAAGGAGAACTTTACCTATAGAAAATGCTAATGAAGAAAATCGAGAGGAAGTGCAAAAAATCCAGGCGAAGAACGTTGCGAAAGAAAGAGAAATAATGGAGGATCGTTATATCCCACGTCCCGAGACTCTTCAAAATGGGCAAAATGATGGAAATCAAGTAAATAGGCGTCACAAGGGCGGAATAATCCAGGTGATGAGGAAAATTGGGAAGAAGGAAGAAGAATATTGCATGGGAGAGAAGCACAGAGGAAGCAAAAAGAAATTGAAGATGAAATTGAAAGACACTATGCTGAGCAAGCACGTCTAGCTTGCGAAAGAGAAAGGTTGAGAACAGATTTGGAAGAACAGGAGTTACAAGAGGCAATTCGCCAGAATAATCATGATAATAGAGAAAGAAGGAGAGAACAAAATCGCAACAATGGTAATATCAATGAAGAGTATGAAAGAGTACAAAGGAGAATCGAAAGGCAGCAAAGAAGAGAAAATGATAGATATAACGGTGTGCGAATTAATGAGAGGAATGAAAGAGAAGATCGCAGAGAAAGACGAGAAGAGAATGATGAACAAGAAAGTCAAAACAGACATGAACGCAGAAGAAGAGAGGCGGAGTTAAAAAGACCAATGGAGCTAAACTCTAGTGTAAATGAACAAATTCTGAGAGAATTAGCAGAAATGAGAGGAATGTTAAATAATAAAAGGGGAGGAGGTAAGAGACAATTGGATGAAGCCATAGAAGAAGATGCGAAGACTCCATTCACACAAGAAGTACAATTAGGAGGAATACCCTCAAAGTGCAACTTACCTACGTTAACCAAAGATTTTCGATGGAACAACTTGTGCGATACAACATATCAAAGCTTATGTGAGATGTATGTTACAAATGGAGAACCATGATGCTATATTGTGCAAATATTTTGCATCAAGTTTGACAGAGAAGCTTTGAAATGGTTTGAAGGATTACTGAGGAATACAATAACATCTTTCAATCATTTGCAGGCTATATTTTTAGGGGCATACATTAGTAATAACTCCTCGCGACCTGGTATTGAAGATGTATTTGGATTAAAACAAAGGGTTGGTGAAAGATTGAAGCATCTAACCATGAGATGGAAGACAATGTGCGGTGATATGGCTGTGCGTGTGGATGAGAGATATCTCATTTTATCATTCATTAACGCTATGTTCGCAACCAATCTGCTATATATTCAAATTTTTAGAATCAAGAATACAATCACAATGACTGAGTTGCGAGAACTTCAAGAGGAGTACATTGCTCTAGAGGAAAAACAAAATGAGATGGAATCATACCCCGTTGCGAACACAAGTTCAAAAGCTGCAAATGCAAGCTTGTTACCTAAACTAATAAACACAGTGGCGAGCACCTCGCAGAGTCAACAAGAAATGATAAAGGATGATGGTCAGCGAAAGTTGGTAGCTATGGGGAGTCGTGATCAGGAGGAATTTGAGAGAGAGAGAAACTTTTATAACCGTGAAGGAAATAACAAAATTCAAAGACTTGATCAGCCGCAAGAAACTTATGGAAGTCAGAGACAGGGTTATCATAGAGGACATCGAAGTCACAAGGTAGTCTGGGAAGAAATCAAGATGCCACCACTAAATGCTAGTGTGGAGAAAATATGGGAAGCTATAATCTTAATGGAAAATATACCTGCACCATGGAACATGGGAAGTGAGCCACCTCCGAGTGACAGAAGTCAGGAATTTTGTTCTTATCACCATTTTCATGGACACTCCACAAACGATTGTAGAAATGTAAAAAGAATCATCCTCAGAATGATATACCAAGGGAAACTAAATCAATTTCTAAAAAATCAACCTCAATCTCAACCATTACCACTACCGCCAGAAATTCACAGAGTAAACTCAACAAAAGGAGGAGAAACGTTTGTGATAGAGGTTGGAGCGAAAGCCAAGAATTTGTCTTGCAACTCTATTGTACATTCACACAGGACAGTAGAAGATTTTCATGATAGCGTTATCAGCAGGGTTTTCGCAAGAGATGCTGATAATAGAAAAATAATGAACATCGCGAAGACATCGCCACTAAAGCAATGGCAAAAGCAGATTATTTATTTTACCGCATAAGAAGTACCTGAGGGTGGAGAGATGCATGACAACCCATTAGTGGTAAGATTGGAGATTAACCCAAAACCTGTCGATGATGAAGATGATGAGGCACAAAATTCATGGGCAATCAATAGAATCTTAATTGATACTGGAAGCTCTGTAAATATCCTTTTTTATCATACTTACAAGACTATGGGAGGAAAGGACGAAGATCTAATACCTTCAACTTATAAGATCTATGGTTTCAACGGTACTGCCAACAAGCCTAAAGGAGAAGCTCATATGCGAATACCACTAAAGGGATTATCAATTGAAATTTTGTTCTGCATAGTCGATGTAGAATCTCCCTATAACGCATTGATTGGGCGACCTTGGTTACATGAAATTCTGGGTGTAGCATCGACTTATCACCAGTGCATCAAATTTCCTCATCCCATGGTGTCGAGTCATAAAAGGAGATTGGGTTGAGGGACAGAAGTGCTATGAAGTTGATGTGGAGTCTTACGAAAAAGAGCCGCTCGAGAAGAAGAGCTGAAGCAAAATATCAAAAATGAACAAAGAAGGGAAAGACTAATGGTGGACGCAATAGAGGTGAGAGAAAAAAAAGTACGTTCACGAAATCAATGCCCGAGGGAAGTTGGAGATCGCGATGATTTCAAAAAAAGGAAGGCAAGATTAGGAAATTTGAATACGAAGAAGCAGAGAGCAACATAAGTAAGAAGCTAAAGGAGTGAATGATTGATTGTAGACTTGCGAAAGTTAAAAAAAAAAAAAAAAAAAAAAAAAAAAAAAAAAGTTTTTTTTTCGCAGCAAGGGCGATTGGCGTTTTTGAAGAGTTTTTGGTGTAGGTCGTGGTTTTCTTTGATCAAACCAGTTCTACCCCATTCCTTCATCATCGTTTTTGTCTCATCTTCCTCCCCTCTTTCCAAGCTTTTGATTGACATCCTAGGTTTGGCATTTGCATTCGTAACTTTTACAGGGGTTGCGCAGCTAGGGTTTCGCATGGGCTTTTGATTCGTCATGGTAAGAACAAGAGGTTCTTCCACTTTGGACGCCACTCAAGATGATGCTGAGTCTTCTGATGATGCACGCTACCACTGCCCATTCAATGGGTTCGATGGATGCTCTGATGGCGTTCGAGGAAGAGGCTACACCAAGGGCTCATTACTTACACATCTGCGTGATAAGCATTACCCTAACGATGAGTGCAAAACTGTTTGCCGTGGAAGAATCAGAAACAACAGCAAGGTTTACAAGAATTGGGAAGAGGTTTTGCGTCAACTGAAGATGTGGCTTTGTACACAATGCATGCGTTTACAGGTTTGGCGGAGTTCATGCGTAAAACCATAAAGGGGTGGTTTCTAAAGGTCCGTTCAATGGAGTTGATGTGGATTTTTGATCCATGATATTCCCCGCCCGTGGACGTTCCCCTCGCGACAGTCCATCTCAAAATATATCTGATCCTCTACCTTGTTTTAGCTTGGATTTACTGGACAATGTGCTTCGTCAACAAATTAAAACTGTTTCCAGTATTCCGGCTAAATGTAAGCTCTTCTTTGCTCGTACTTTCAACACGGTTATACAGAAAGTCATCCATAACCCAAAAGATGTCACATTGTGGATTTAACTTTTGCTCTTCCCTGTTTGCATCCTTCGTACCTACATCCCCAAGAGTAGTGAGGAAGAGCAATCAGGCAATAGAAAAAAGCTACAGATAGCATCCATCAACTCTGCTCTGTCGACGTGGTCTGACGCTCGGGGTGTATCACTTTGGTTCATCGCGTTCTCGAAGAGCAAAAAGCTTGGCGAGCAAACGAGAAGTGCAAGAGGAAAAAAAGGCATAATCAAGAGGCTACGAACTTGCGGCTTTGTCGTAAGAAGATGAATTTTGGAATGTACACAGCAGCTATACGCACTCTGACTTCTAGTGGTGTTGCTCCTGCCAACTCTGGCACATTGGAGGAGTTGCGTCGCAAACACCCATACGCCGCACCGCCTAGAGTTCCAGCCAACCTCCCACTCAAGCTGCGCTTATAGCTTCAAAGACTTGGTCTTGAGTAAAATCAAGAGTTTCCTAGGGGGACTTCTTGTGGAAGGGATGGTTTTGCGAGCTCAAGCACTTGATCGATGCTATAAGTGGCTCTGCAGCCGCTGTTTCGGACGAGTTGGTTACCTCCATCACGAATATTGTTAACATTTGGTTGGCCGGCTTATGCCCCTCAGAGCTGAGTGTGTTCATTGCCTCTGCGCCCTCACGCCTCTTGTCAAACCGTATGGGGGTTTGCGACCTATTGCTTGTCGGCACGAGGGAGGCGTTTGGTGTCGAAATTCGCACTGCTCATGTGTGTAAGGAGATGGAAGCTTACTTGGGAGACTACCAATTCGGCGTGGGTGTGGCCTGTGGAGGGAAGCTATTCTCCACTCGGTCCAACCGTATGTTGAAGGTTCATGGAAGCTCTAATACGCGTACGATGTTGCTGGTGGATTTCTCCAATGCCTTCAACTTGGTGAATCGTACTGCTATGCTGAATGAGGTTAGAAACCAATGCCCTTCTATCTCTTATTGGGTGGAGTTTTGCTATTCAGCTCCTGCGAAGTTGTACTATATGGACCAATCTCTTGTTTCTGCGCAAGGAGTGCAGCAAGGGGATCCTCTCGGACCTCTTTTGTTTGCCTTAACTCTACACCCCCTCATTCACGCATTGCTCGCCAAAGATCAATTGGAGCTCCGCCTTGGTACACTGGATGATGGAACCTTGATTGGCGATACCCTGATGGTGGCTAAAGCGTTGGAGATAGTGCAACAAGAAGGGCCGGCTCTTGGTCTACACCTTAATGTAGCGAAGACAGAGATTTATTGGCCCACCATTGATGACAGAGGTGCTTTGCCGGTGTTTTTCCGTATGATATTAGCAGGCCCTCGATGGCGTAAAATTTTTAAAGCGGACCATTGAGTGAATGACCAGTTACGTAAAGATTTCGTGGTTAAAAGAGTTCAAAATCGTAGGCTTAATGGAGGCTATCAAGAAGCTTAAGGATCCACAGTGTGAGTTACTTCTTTTGCGCAATTATACTGGGGTGTCTAGGCTCTACTTCTCTATGCGTACAGCCAAACCTTCACATTTGAGTGCGGCCCAGCCTTTGTTTGATGAGTTTTTGATGACATATCTTCAGCACCTTGTCACGGGAGATGGTCCAGGCTTTGGCAAGCTTCAACAAAGGTTGGTTACTTTACCCATTCAACATGGTGGTGCAGGTGTTTATACTATGTACGATACTATGCAATATGGGTACGTTGCATCTAGTTTACAGACTATTTTGCAACAAAACAATATCTTGCGCCACTCAGAGGTGTCTGGTTTTAGTCCTAGTCTGGAGCATGCTATAAGTGCTTACAATCAAGTATGTGGTATTGCTGAATCACCACTTAGTATCCATCATGCCGCCCCCCAATCTATGCGTTCTTTGGCGGCTAGATACTTTAGTGTTGTGTTGAAAGAGTTACCCATTAACTTTAATTTGTCGGCACGTGATGCTGCTCTTTGGCAATGCAACAGGATTAAACATGCTCAGGATTATTTGTTGGTTGTTCCTATTGAAGGTCTTAATCGTAAGATAGGTCCTAGACAAATAATAGCGGTTATGTGTTATAGACTAGGTATCCCACTTTTCGAAGAGGGTAGCACTTGTCCTTGTTGTGGCAGAGACATGGATATTTTTGGAGACCACGCTCTACATTGTGTCAAAGATATTGGTATTAAGTTCCGTCATGATCTTGCTCGTGACACTTTTGCTGACATATGTTACCGTGCTGGTGTTCCCGCCAGGAAGGAAGTCGACTTAGGTCTCATATCCAATACTGGCTCGGACTTAAGACCTGCGGATATTCTAGTTCATAACTGGATTGATGGGCGTGATGTTTGCATGGATGTGACTGGTGTCTCTCCCTTCACAGGTGATGGAGTACGTGCTTTTACCCCTGGGCAAGCTCTCGCTAAGGCTATTGATCGTAAACGTGTCAAATATCTTGAGAAATGCACAGAGCATGGGATTGGACTTGGGGTCCTTGCTTTCACTACCTTAGGTGAGCTTGGTGATGACACTATCAAATTCCTTAAGAGATCATGGAATTATATGGCTAGTAATGATGCAAATGTCAAAGTAGGAGATTTTCTTTTCCATTGGATAGGTGTTGTCATTCAAAAAGCGGTTAGGGCTCAGCTTGTTGCTAGACTCCCTTCCGATTTCTTACCACGTGATAATGTATCCGACAATTTATTTGGATTAATATAATGCCTGCATTTAAAAAAAAATAAAATTCTTTTAACTTTTGAGTGATAAAAACAGGTTGAAGATGCAAAGACTGTGATAATCGAAAAAAGAATACGCGAAGCTTTCGCAGGAATTTGAATTATAAAGACAGGTTGAAGATACAAAGACTATGATAATGAATTTCGCAGAAATGATGACAAGAAACAATCTAAAATCAATGAAATATCAGAATGGGACGAACCTGCTATGGCGTACACCCTAGTTCGCGAATCCAAATTTCGTAAGAGGCAAATGTAAGACCTAAAGTACGTCATAAAAGGGGGTATATGTTAACATGGCTCAGGTAAAAGGTTACACCGCCCCTGGAACCTGGGTCATGGAGATTTGGGGTCAATAAAGCCCATCCAGGAGAGATACCTTGGATTTCCAACTATATATATAAGGTTATACCCTGGTTGGACGACCGAAGGTCTCTTCTAAGGAGTCGTATGATCAAGGCGCCGAGGTACACGGTTGAGCCAAGAGTGCCTGGGACATTTGAAGTGTCTCGGCCATTCTTGGCAAGTCTTGGCATATGTTGCACTCGGGCCGAAGAAAACTCCACTTAGGGTGCAGTCTCGTAACCATAAGCCATATAGGTATAAGGGATAAGAGGTCACAAAAACAATTGGTTGTTGTTAAGACCGGATGGGAGGAGCTAGTCTTGTATGGCCGATGTACGCCTCCTTGAAGGGGCAACCAGGGAGATGATAAGGGCGATACCCTCCATTAGGGAGCTGATAAGTGTCTTAAGACGCAAATGTCATGAGGCTTTATTTTCGCAAGAAAAATTAGGCTTGTCATATTTGTGCGATGATCCTGAAGAGACAATAATACAAAAGACAAAGATAAGACGAGATCAATGGGTCAGTACATGAAAGTGTAAGGACGTCCTGCGATTTTGTCGCAAGACGGCAATGTCATGGGGCTTATTTTCGCAAGAAAATTTAGGCCTGTCATATTGTCGCAATAAAATTATCCTGCAGAGGCAACAATACTAAGAAATGATAAGGCAAGATCAATGGGTTTTTGCATGATAGTGTAAAGACGTCATGCGATTTTGTCGCAATGACAAGAGGTGGCGCAATAAGACCTTTAACTAGGAAGGCAAAATAAGACCACACCAAAAAAAAAAATGATGAGATCTTGAAAACAACCAAGAAATATTCTCTCGCGAGAATTCAGCAGCAACAGTTGCGGGACTGGGGCATGTTATCACCTAAAGGTTTGCTTAATCTTTCATTTGAAAACAAATAACAGAGGCAAGTATGGGAATGAATAGATTGAGAATATGTTATTTACTTTCATATGATAGATTACGCACTCACAATATATTGATTAACTATATTTCAAAAAAGAATTGCTTTTTTAACATGTGCAGAAAGGGACAACAAAAGTAGAATTTGTATTTGGAGATCCAAAAAACTTACAATAAGAGATTATAAAAATGGAAGATTAAAAGGATAAATGTACAGATATTGCAAAAATAGAAAGAAGAAAATGGAGTTATTTCTTGTATGATTCTTCTTCTTCATCAGATTCTTCTACTTCATTATCTTCATCAGATTCCTCTTCGCTGGCATCGCTATCAGAGATATCCAAAGAAGGCATGTTCTCAAGAACTTCGTCAAGAAGAAAAGGGTATGAAGAATGAGGGATATCGTTGTCATCGCAGATCGTCTTAATAGTTTTATTGCGAAAGAGAACAACATCATTTTTGAAGTTCGCCACAAAATTTGTAAATGCTTCTTCAATTTGGAATACTTGTCATTGCGAAGAGAAAAGTCCTTTGCAAGTTGTTCTTTTCTGATTCAAGTTCTTCAATTCTTTTAAGGAAATCTCTTCTCAAATCCTGGAATGTAGAGCAAGGAATCAAAGAACTTGATGACACTTCATATATAATAAACAATTAAGTAAAGAAGAATAATCAACAACCTTTTCTATCAGAAATCATATCCCTAATCAAGGCTCTGTGCTCAACTTGAAGGCTAACATTAACACCTAAATTATTTCTGGCGTCATCTAGAATTTTCGCAGCCCAAGCGAACTCATCGTCACTGTTTATGAGAAGAAGGGAACGAAGTTGATTCTCTCTTTCGCTAAGAATAGTATTTTGCCGAATGGATTCATCCCGTTCAACTTGAACTTCAAGAAGAGTTTTTTGAAATTTTGCTAATGCTTGGGCACCTTGGTTAGCAATGCGATCTTTGTCATCTATAAGATCACTAACCTTCTTCCTTAAAATACTAATTTTCTCTTGGGAACTAAGGTGTAGGTGTTTAAGTTGGTTGGCTAAACTTAAACTAGATCTATGATCATCTTCTAAGAGACGGAATTTGGATTGAAGTTCATTTAGAGAAAGATGTTTGATTCTTTCATTTGAAAAGCTATTTAAAGAATCATTGAGATGGGCAAGAAGAGCATCTTTATCCATAGACTCAGGAAATGTGTGAAGAAGAATGGCTTCATCAGAAAGGTTATAAACATCTGCGAAAATGATAAGTCAGATAAAGAAAAATAAATGACAGAATAAAAGCAAGAAAAAGAGAAGAATTTTATACCATAAAGTTGTTGATTAGCATTTTGAAGGATAGATATCTTCTCCTTCTGAGAAGAAGACTCAACTTCCAATTGTTTGGTCTTTTCGCGAAGAGTAACAGTTTCATTTTCAAATTCTTTATCTCTCTTGCGAAGAGAAACAGCTTCAGCTTCCAATTCTTCATTCTTCTTCTTAAGTTGAAGAAGATTTTTCTTCTCGAGACTGTTGCGCCTTTTCTCGAGATCTGAGGCAACAACAAAGGAAGCTCTCCCAGACTATAAAGGAAAATAAAGAAATCGTTAAGACAAGGTTTATAAATGAAATCATGCAGAAATAAGGAAATATAGACATACCAAGGCACTAAGTGCGTTTAGGAAACTGGGAGTTACTGCTCTGGAAACTCCACGAAAAGAATCATCATCCTCTAGTAAGGGAGCATCACAGATATTTGCGAGAGCTTCGCATGTGGCAGAAAAATGATCATCTCCAATTCCTTGCATAGAATCAGAGAAAACACTGGATAGTTGCGCATAGCAGATTCAACTGGATGATTCTCCTTCGCAAGAGAGGTGTCAACATCATCATCATCTTCATCAGAGCTCTCACTGGATTGAGGACTGGAGCGAGAAGAAGAATAGAGTTTCCGTTTTTTAGAAGGTGGAGCAGCAGATTTCTTCTTGCGAAAAGGAATTTTACTCTTGCCTTTAGCTTTCGCAGCTTCAGAAATATCCTCTTCTTCAACAACTTCAACGCCCACCTTCGCACACGAATGAAGATAAGAAACAGAGGCAACAATATTGTTAAAAATAATGAAGAAAAAGTATTTCTTACTTCATCCGTGATCGACTGGAGAATTGCCAGAGTACTCGCCTTAGGATTTCTCTCGTAACTTTTTCTCAATTTGACAATCAAAGTTTCGCAAGATTAGTAGATGTAAAAGAAGTAATAATTACAAACTGAGCGAAATTCGGGAAGCACACCTCTTTAGCTTTCTTGGGCCAATTAAATACCCAAGGTTGATAGTTGGCGAGGTTCGCAGGGAGTACATTTGAACCTGAAATATAAGGTCCATTCAAGAATAGCGGAAAGACGCACCATTTTTCGTCTTTAGAGTGGCGAGGAACATTGTTCTTGCCAGAATGCCAATCAATGTCCTGCATAAGTACTTTGTCACTGGGGATATTTTCTCTTCTTTTCAAACGTGCACCCCAAATGAAGTTCTATCGTTCTTCATGTTTATTACTTCATAATTCTCAAAAGAAACTCTCTACTGAATATTTCTCAGGGAATATCTCTAAATCTACAAATTTAGGATCTCTGACTGCATTAGAATAGAGAGACCCCTTACCAGCGCCACGGTTGGCGAACTCAAGCATTAAACGGATACAATTTCCACTTAATTGGTAAACAGCTCGCGAGAATTTCTCATGATCAAGAATTTCATAAAATAAAGGAAGTTCGGGGTTGTAGAGAGGAATGGGAAGGCCGATTTAATCGACCTAGCGAGATTATGATCTTTTGATTATCACAACAATGATCGGAAATAATTTAGCGGAGAGAATATATGAAGATTCTTGATGGGGAATAGTGGATAATGTGAAACCGTTCCCTTGTAAATCCTTTTGAGTCTCTCCCAAGAGAACTTCATATCTACGACCAGGTGGAGCCATTTTTAGAGTATGGGAATGATTAAGGAGTTGAAGATCAAAGGAAAAAGAAAATTTACGGTAGCGAAGCGGAAGTTACGGAGGAGAATCAAGAAGAATTGCAGAGAAAAGTAAAAAAGAAAAAGAGGAGGATGAGAAAACTATATATAGAGAAGAATTCTCGAGAAGATAAACGCATTTAATGCGAGAAGAGACGTGAATGGTTGAGAAGTAACGGTTGAAAGGGACGTGTCAAAAAATGGGTGGAAGAAGAGACACGTATTATAAATTTTGTATATGAAGTCAAATCGCCAAAACAGATAAGGATGAATGGTTGTGGCGGTTTGAAAATAATAAATTCTCATGACATTCTCTCCTTCGCAGAGAAGACATGATAAGAGGCAAGATGTAGGATCAGAATATCGCAACACCAATACCTCTGCGAAATCCATAAACGTTACGGAGCGAAGGCATCGCAGATTTAATAAAATAAGTGACACAATGGATGACGACCCAAATTTTAACACGAGAAAGGTGTGAAGACTTAGCGAGAACTAGGAGTGTCGCGA
The DNA here is from genome assembly GCA_023531295.1 of Papaver armeniacum. NCBI lineage: Eukaryota > Viridiplantae > Streptophyta > Magnoliopsida > Ranunculales > Papaveraceae > Papaver > Papaver armeniacum. Next base: position 185 of record JAJJWW010010950.1, on the reverse strand, counting down.
GATTATGCATCCGCACACTTGCGACACTTCGTTGATGGTGGTTTTAGACCTGGTAAAATCATAAACCCCATGACCTAGTGTTACCCGCAACACATTAACTAAGAGCATTTAACTTTCGGTGTAAATAATTAATAGAGTATTTTTTTCAAAATACCGTTAGGGTTTTCAACATGCAACCTAATTCC
>JAJJWW010010949.1:0-86514 GCA_023531295.1 Papaver armeniacum | reverse complement strand
TCCTCAACCTCGGCCTTTATGAAAGAAGCGTTTACTCGTCTTGTTTGAACGAAGCCGAGACTAACATCGGAAACGGGCGCTCAGGACAACGACATGCCCGTGAAGAGAGTTAGCCATAATGGAGCGATTTACCAAGCAAAATATATATATGATAGTAGATGTAACGATAAACAAGATTAAGAAACGAGAATAGCATGGGGGTATTTATATACACATACGAATAAAGAGGGCGTGAATACGTAAGCAATTTCTCATACCCCTTATGCATGCCGAGAAACGTGTCAAAACAAGGTTAAGAAATAGGATAATCTCGACATGTGATATTAGAGACTCGAGGAACCAAGGCCTAAGCACCGAAGCGTGGCAACGTCCATGAGGTTGGGAATTATGAACCCCGGAGGAGTAATGTGAATGTGCATATCCATTTGTTCGGCTCCAGTGTAGTCTTAGCTGCAAAAATAATGATCCTCTTTGTCTATAATTTCCACAACTCGCACCGGTAAACCCGTAGTTTCCCGCATAGCAGGTCGATCGAAACCAGCAAGATAAGACCTCTGTCATCTTAAAATTCAACCAACGTAATGAAAGTCTATTCATTTGTCGACCTCTATTCTTACATTTCAACTCCGTATTCTTGAATTTTAGCACCATGCAAGCAAATAACATCACCCTCGAAATTGAAAAGCAAAGACTTTATTCACACCAATCTAGTACAAAAAGACGTTTAAACTAAAAAGACACTCCACAATGATAAACTTAACCAGCCAATCGATTGTCGACATCTAGCAATATCGCGTCTAAGGCTTCCACCATCAAGCTGACTATCCGCACATTGTGCAAGTAGCCAAACGAAGGTCTTGATCGGCTTCATGCACCAACACGAGAATGTCCCGGATCACGTTATCTTCAACACCAGACCCGCGAGCAATTGAAAGAGTATCTTCATGCTCATCGTACTCCTTGCGGCGCCTTATCTTGACGAATTAGCCTAAGCGTCCACAATGGACCCGCCTCTTCCTTCAAAATCAATAAACGAGCCAACTCGTCCTCAAGGTAATGTTGAGGTACAAGTGTGGACGCTGGCCGCTAAAGTCGTAGTATGACCGAGAAGCGGTGAGGCCCCCGATAAGGGACCCAAAGATGACAATCGGAGATGGCACGATCCATAGTAGCCACCATCATCAAAGAGTCCGCGAATCAATTGATTCGCCGGTCGCGAGCAGTGATAGCTTCATCCGGGTCTGTTGGATCTCCAATGATACTCAGACCGGGGACTCGACTTGACGCTTTGATATGCCTCGCACGGACTCTAGAATTGCGCGTTAGCATCCCGCTATCTTTCTTTGTGTCCAAGGTTCCTCAACCTCAGCCTTTACGGAACGAAGTCGTTTCCAACTCGTCTTGTTTGAACGAAGCCGAGACTAACATGGAAATGGGCGTTAAGGACAAGCACATACCCGTGAAGAGAGTTAGCCATAATGGCGATTTACCAAGACAAATATATATATATAATGATAGTAGATGTAACGATAAAACAAGATTAAGAAACGAGAATAACATGAGGGTATTTATATACACATAATGAAGGAAGAGGGCGTGAAATACGAAGCAATTGATCATACCCCTTCGCATGCCGAGAAACATGTCAAAATGAGGTTAAGAGAGGATAATCTGCGACATAGATATTAGAGACTAAGGAACCATGGCCTAAGACCAATGTGGCAACATCCATGAGGTTGGGAATTATGAACCTGGAGGAGTAATGTGAATGTGCATATCCATTTGTTGGTCAGTGTAGTCTTAGCTGCAAAAATAATGATCCCTCTTGTCTATAATTTCCCCAACTTAGACCAAATAAACCCGAGGTTTGCCCAGATAGGGTCAGCTGTAAACCCACAAGATAAGACCTCCCGTTGTCATCTTACAAGTTAACCAACGTAATGAAAGTCTCTGCATTTGTCACCTCTATTCATTACATTGCAATCGTATTCTGAATTTTAGTACCATGGGTAAAATTCAATACTTATTAAAAAAAAATCAATAATATTGAGACGAAAAATATTCAAATGAGAGAGATACAAGGTTAAGACCCTCAACAGTATTTCTGCCTCCATATCAATAATAACGAGTGCAACAAATAATATATTCCTATTTATTGTAATTCTGTCACGCGTTCCTCCGCTCTTGTCTTTACACCCGTCATTCGCCAAAATGGTCATTTTGTATCTCAGTATCCATCCCACTTCGCACAGAGTAGACGTTTATGGAAAATCAAAATATATAGGCATTTACTCACTCACTCACTCACACACTCTCAGAGTTAGGGCTTTGAAGTGCTTCTCGCTCTCATTAGTACAATTACAAATAAGGTCTCTTCTCTCTCTGATTCTTATCTATACATCAGAATAATGATTCTAGGCTTGCAAATCTCCTCTACCACAATACCTTATGGACCATCATTCAAGCCATTCATAGAATCCTTCGATAGATAGAGAGTTATCTCCTAGCCATTCATAGAATCCTTTAAGTGGTGGACTTAAAAGGAGCCATATGGTATTTAGTATCCCACAAATATCAAAGACAGAACCTTAACCTATATAAATAAAGCCAAATTTTTCCTATAACCCAGAAAGTTGAGAGGGCAATCTTCTAATTGCTAAGTAATAACAAGAATCAACAATATACTAAATTCAACAAATTATTCATGGATACTAATGGGGCAGCAATTATCTGAAAATCCATATGGAGACTTAAGTAGAAAGTATCACGTCTTACATCTCTCCGTTCCAAATCAGAAGATAACTCTCCAACCGAGAGTTTAATCTTAGAGTTGGATTATAGAAACTCCAACTCAAATTACCTTTCTATGAAGGATTATAGAAAAAACTCATTTTGGGGCAACCTATAATCAAAGGTTATAAGTAATCAATCCTACCGATTATGGTAGATTTCAAAATTCATCCACACGAAGGATTTTAAAAAACTCGTTTTAGGGCAATCACAATCTAAGGTTATAAGTAATCAATCCTACCGATTACTAGATTTCAAAATTCATTACATGAAGGATTTTAAAAACTCATTTTGGGCAATCTATAATCTATGGTTATAATAATCAATCCTACCGATTACAGATTTCAAAATTCATTACATGAAGGATTTTAAAACTCATTTTGGGGCAAACTATAATTTAAGGTGTGGTAACTCAATCCTACCGATTATGGTAGATTTCAAAATTCATTACATAGAAGGATTTAGAAAACTTATTTTGGGCAACCTATAACAGGAAGATTTATGCATAATCTATTTATCTCATTATGATACATCCAAAACCTGAACCGGATCGTTATGGCTACAATCTATGTGTTATCTCACAATAATACACAAACATAATCAGACACATTTGATTATTATTTAAACTACCGATTATGGTTTTGGCTACCGATTGGCGAAATATCCACACATTAATTCCAGAATTCATTGAGTCTATAGTTGCTATACCGATTATTTTTTAACTACCGATTGGGGTGTTGGTTTACCGATTATAATAGGCATATTTGTAGCTACTCTCTAAGCTATGATGACTAATCGAGATTAGCTAAATAATAAGGCACTAAGAATCTAAATCATAAACTTAAGCATCCAATTAAGAATTTGTTATAAAAACTTAACCCAAAACTAGCCCGGCGCTCAAAATATAAATACAAGAACTCCCTCAATTGATACATATACAATAGTCATTTGGTTTACAAATGAATATACAACATAATAAATATCTCAGAAGTTAAACTAACTAACGGGTCAACGCTGAAGCTTTTCGCTCATGAACTTCCGATCTGTCCCTGCCAGAAAGTGGGAATGGGTGAACACACATCATCCTAAAAGGGGTGTGAGGGTGAATATAACATTCAACTTTTAAGTAATCATGCAAAGATTTGGAAAACAATACATGTTTTCCCAAACATTAAGAAGTTGATTAAGTCACCGAAATAAACAAACATGTATATGGACAAACTCCTTCTTCAAACAATGTATATCGAGTGTCGACCACTTCCTTACACACCCTATTAGTTTATATTAGTGTCGACCAATTCCTTACACACCTATTAGGCATAAAAGCTCAGATTCATGTAGATATAAATGAAGGAGCGTATCCTATATATACCACACGTGGGAAATTCTCATTTCCCATAACAATTCATATTGACAACAAAACATAACAGTCCTTTCAAACCATGGAAATAATCGCGAGAACAATCGAAATGCAAACTAAATAAAGCATGGAATGCACAAAACTGGCAATGGATGAGTTTAATAAACAAAACTTTTGTAAAAGAAACAATAATGGTTACGAAGTTAAATGTATTCCCACCTCTTTTGATGCCAAGCCACGCCTACCTCGAGATCCATGATCCACTGGTTGATCAGCCTTTGAATCGATCGTTGTTAATAAAGACTAACCGTTAATCACACAAGAACTCTAAAATCTAGCAAAAAAGACTCACACATAATCATATTATTATATCTAATGGTTCTAAACATCTTCATTATCCATCTCTTGTATATCTAAAGATTTCATAATTCAATTACGTTGCACCTATATCTAATTAGGTAAGTCTTAAGAACACCTTTCTGTTGTAGAAGAAGTCAAAGTCGATTAGGACCATAAAGGCCCAAAACATCTAATTAAGAAAGACTAATCCTAAGCAAAATCCCATGACCGGGCTTGCATCGGCCCGTTAACAAAAGGACCGGTCCAACTAGAGTCATCTAACAAACAACGCCCGAGGTCGAGTCGGTGGTCAACGAGTCAAACTAGAATCGGTCTAACTCAAGTCAAGACAAGTGTAACTCGGTGAATCATGACAGATCCGGCTCGATCGAGATACACCGAGTCTCGGTCGCCGCCCCGCCAGTGAGTAGCGCCATGCCCAATGCCCACTAATGGAGAACACCCGTGAGGTCAACACATGCATGTTTGCCATTAGCCCATCCAAAAATAAGAACGTCAGCTGGCCTGGGTGTGGATCTCCTTCAAGTAGGTTAGTCAAGAAGTTGACTTGTGCCTCTTTAGTGGATCAATTGTTTCCTTTATTTTTAAGTTTTAGTTGGTTATTATAAACTTAAAATTTCAAAATGCACCGCTGTTATAATAATTTTAAATTATTATTATTTACACAATTTTAAATATTTATTGTAATGTTATGGAACCTCATGGGACATCTGCTACGGGATTCCCATACCCGATCCGCCCCATTCTTACGAGGAATCGGTAGGGGGATGGGTTTGGTTTTTTGAACGGGCGGGGATGGATTCAAGGTCCCAGCCCCATTTTATTGCCATCCCTAGGTTTTAATCCAAAAAATGAAATCTCAACAAGATCTTTCATCATTAGCCGCTATAAATGTCCAAAACGAAACACCAAAATCCACGATACACTAAAATTAATTAAGTTCATTAACTGACTGAATATTTTTTAACCACAACCATAACTAATACTAATTAGGAGATCAAACACAAGGAGTTCGGACACACATTAATAATAATAAATAATCGACTAAACAACTGATAAATAATCGACTAAACAACTGATAAACAAGAGCCCTCTCAAAGTCATCATGGCTTGTGGCTAAACAATTAAGTGTAATGAAAGGATCTCTGGTTCATGCTTACTAAGAGAAGATCCTTCAACTCATCAGGAATTGATTTGGTTGAAGAAATCTCTTTTCCTCCCCAGGAGCAGTCTACCATCTTCGCAAGGAAGTCAGCTGGTCTGTTCCATTCTTTCAAATATGCATTTAGCATACCACGGCTGCGATAGTAGCGCTGTCCCTTCGCCACTATCAGCCGCACGATATAATCAAAATAATCTTTATATAGTCGTTCCTCCAAGGTCAGCTTCCTAATCAGACATGTACGACATACCAAATCAAATTGCAGATCAGGGTGATTGCGACATCGACCCTCATTGTTGAACATGAAACACTCCCAGTGTCTCGAAAACCCTCTTTGAATTACACGCAAAGAAGACTGCCGGAACATTGGCAAGTACAGCTAGCCTTATACCAGTGAGAACCCTCAAGTTATGATAAAATGCTGAAATACAACGTTGGGAACCTCCAGCAACAGCAGCAACAGGCCTACCATCGCACGCGCAACAGTGCCCCATAACCTCCATTGCTGTTCTTTTTGTGATGCCCATCAAAAAGTGACTAACAACACACTCTTAGGGTCATGAGGAGGTAGGATGATGCGGTCTCTGCTAGTTGACCTTCCAACATCCATGGCAGATAGCTTATCTGTCGCATATTACACCTGCCGAAGTTGTCTCAATTGCAGATTCCTTCTTCTCAGCATCATCACCATCTTCGGATACCTCATCGTCACTTCTAAAATGATCATCTGTATATTCATACCCATGACTATCTTTAACATAGTTACTGCACCTCCAATTCTCTTTACACGGTGGAAGACGAACTTTCACACCATTAGAATCCACTCTGAAAAAGAGCAAATTAAAAACAGTATATCACAAACTATGAAATATCTAAATATAATTGATTCAAGATAAATGAAGGACTTAAGAGACTAAGCATCCGATCATCATTACTTAAAAAAGAAGTAAATATTACCTAAAAAGAGGAGTGTCCTCCTCAGAATAAACAATATCAATTTTTTGCATTACGCCGCTAGGTCCACTAGGCTTCCAGCTACAATAAACAATATCATTAAAAAAGGCAATATATATATATATACATTACTATCTGTGGCACAAAGATGAATAGATGTAAAGGATTTAAGAGACTAAGCATCCGATCATCATCATTAGATTCATTACCTAAACAGAAGTAAGTAATATTACCTAGTATTAGCTATACTTGATGCAGTTGGCTCAAAAGTAAACAAATTCATTATTTCTACTTTGATGCATCCATGATTAGCAGGTCTACGTCCACCCTCCATACCAGCGTCACTGAAAAGAAAAAAAAGGCAAAATACATACATTACAATCTGTGGAACAAAGATGAATATATGTAAAAGATTTAAGAGACTGAGCATCCAATCATCATCACTACTTAAAAAGAAGTAAGTAATTCTGCTCAGCTTTAATCTCAAATCCATCAGTCAATCCATGATGATGTAACTATGACTCTTTGACTTTTTTTTTTTTTTTTTAAGTTTTCCTTTCTTTTTCCAAGTGTTTTCGTTTTAATTGTTTACAATTTTTCTAATCTCCTCAAAACGAAAAACATGATTTACTAACGGTGATCATGAAGTTTGAAACAAGAAATCCCCATATCGAAATTTATTTTTTTCGTTTCTTTTTCTAGCTTCATAAGATTTGATATTAGTATCCCGTATTTTCTTTCTCTTGGAACCCTAGAAGTTAATCGAAGATTTTAAACAGTGAATTTGAGGATTGGTTTGTGTGGTTAAGAACTTAAAAATGTATGGAAGCACTTAAGAGGGATAAGAAGGAATATGTTGTTGCGGAAGCGAGTCCAAGTTAAACCCGTTGGTAAAGGAAAGGTTCTAGTCGATGAAGAAGGATCGGAACTGGTAGACATGGCAAGGGTAACTCTAAGAAGTGCAAGAGCAGTGGTAAGGGGTGTTCCTAATTCCTAAAGGAAACTGGACCAGCTAATAAAGGAGGTTCCTCTCAAAGAGGAAAGGAAGGAAGGACCTTTTGATTTTACACAGTAAAAGACCAAAACTATATTGACTAATTTTTAAGCCCTACAATTTTGTGAGTAGATTTTATTACTCCTAGCTGCTTCGTTCTCTCTGAAATTGAGTATCATCGCGTCTGTTGTTAATAACAAGACAGTTATCTACATCCCAACTCACTCTCTCGCCAAGTTCTCTTTGAAAAACAATGTCCACCTTCTCGCCTCTTCCTACCCCTCCTTGTATTGGCATGACAAGTTTCTGTTTAAGTTAGTCCTTTTATGTTTTCTTGATCTTTGCTTTTCGTTGGTCAAAATTTGATTGTTTATTGCACTAAAGAAACACCAGATTCATATTGGACAGAAGCTCGGTATGCACTCAATATATTATGAAGAACTTTCTTGTACTTAATCATACTTAATTTTACAAAAGAAACAGCACAAAACGATTTTACAAAAGAAACAACACGAATGAAAAACCCAAACACCTTGACAAAAGTGGAAACCCGAAAAAAACAGTAAAGTCAAGATAAGTCATTGCCACCTCATTGGTGGGATTGACCGTGGGATTTTAAGGTGGGCTAAAAGAATTATTGTACCAAGTAAATTACCCAGTCCTAGCTTTATTTGCTTCAGTTGGCTGATTATTTCCTACTTTGATGCGTCCATGATGAGCAGGGTCTACTTCTACCCTCCATATTAGCTTTACTTGCTCAGATTGGCTTTTCAAAACTACTTTGATGAGTCCATGACGAGCATAAAGGTGGGATCGGAGCTCTGGAGTTACCAGAAGATAGATCTAGAAGAAAAGCTGCTCAAGGTAAAAGGAAGGGAAGACGGAGAAGCTAGGCGTATGCCGTATAAATGAAATGAATTGGGGATTGTGTGACATGTGTCAAATGGATACTCAAAGGGTGTAAATTGGCCAGGCCGCGAACCCAAGCCCGTTTCTAATCCAGGCCTGACGGACCTCGTATTTAACTACCAAAAAACCCTCCAGGTAAGGTGGCCGGTAAAATTAGGCTTTCTAGTAATAGTCTGGCCTGGCAGGCCAAAGAGGTTTCCGATTTTCGTACTTTTAAAGTTGTATAATAACTGATTTAACTCATGTTTGGAATTTGGAGATTGAACTATAATTTAAAACAATCTTAAGCAATTGATCTTCTAAATGCATAACAGAAATGAAATAAAAAAATTCAAAATTCAAACAAACTACATAATAATTTACTTCAACGTAAAATTAAAACTCTTAGTAAAAATTTCACCCGATACAAGTCTAGGTTGTTATTCTGCGAGGCTACTAAATTTTAGTGAAAGGTCGAGCCCGACAATTTAAGATAACCAGATCAAAGGGCCATGATGGGCTTTAAAAGACTTTAAGCTCCTACGAATACAGGCCGGCTCGGACAAGTATTTTCAATGTATTTACAGCCCTAAATTTTAAACATAACATGGTCTGCTACTGCCAATGAATGGAGTCAATGGACCAACTGACATTAAAACTAACTACCCATGGCATATTTTCAACCTAGACATTATTAATTTATGGATTGGGGTATACAAACTAATTAGAAGTATACCCAAATTTAAATGGACATGTGGCCTTACGAAGGGAGGCCAAAACGTGGTAAAGTTACTTTAATACCACTATACTAATTAACCTAAAACTAAACCTAAACTTAAAACTAAAACTGATTAATCTTCCTATAATCCTTCTTCTCTAATCCCTCTCCTCTTCTCTTTCATTCCAAAAACTTAAAATCAACAAAATTTTCAATTTTGATTTTCTACAAAAATGGTTGATTCTAAACGATCCAATGACAAGAGAGATTTGGTAACATGAAAAGATCCAAATCGGAGGAAAAGGTAAGGGAAAGGTTGGGCAAGGAGTAAACCCAAGAATGCAATCCTTGAAGATCTTTGAAAAGAAACCTCTAAAAGTGAAAAGAAGATTGTAAGTGATTTATAAACTCAAACCCATTATTGTTTTGTTGTATATGATTGTTAGATTAGGTTAGAAATCGAAAATTATGATTTTCGATTTTTTGGCCGTGAGAGTCGATAGTTGAACAACACGCCACCATTGGTATTTTCAAAGGGCATGGTCTCGGGATGAATAACATGCCGACTTTTCATCGTAGTCATGGCGATTGTTGGACAATAACCGAGGTCGGCATGGTATAATAACCATGTATGGGTTATATTTGCCTACGTGGTTTTGACTTGTACCTTTACCAGAAGCGTTAGGCATCGTAAACCTTAATTTCCCTAAGTTATTAGTCGGCATCTTCCATAAATAGGACAATTAGGCTTTTTGTTTGTCGGCAAGGTAGTTGGTTAGCACCTTACCTAGCTTTCTTTACCGTGATCAATGTTTAGTTTATCGGACTTGAGGCGGTGGAAGAAGATCAACGGTGTTTTGTTGTTTGGAACTCTACCTCTTATTTGTGCATTGTTTAGGTTCCCCGAGGAGGAAACAAAAGAAGAACTACCTTGTCTTGTTAACAATGATGTAGAGAGCTATTTGAATATTTGGACACAATTTATCCAAATTTAGAAGAACCTAAAGATGGCTAGAGAATTACCCGTTTAGAAAGTTATGTTTGATGGGTAAGGAAAATCCGAAAGAATTTCTAAGGTTTATGAAGCAGTCCTAGCAATCCCCTCAACTATGAAGAATGCACATCGAGGAGGAGGAAGAAGAGGAGGTTGATCCAGAACTTTTTTTCAGGGCATGTGACTTTTCCGGAGTGAACCCCTATTACAATGAGGATGGTGACTACATAGGTCCGATAAGGGAAAAGCAAAAGCAATCTCTTGGTGCAAAAGCTAGTGATGGTGACAAAGCTAGTGATGGGGAGGAAGATAATAACAATGAGAAGGATCCTTGAATTTCTTAAACTTTATTATGTTTACTTGCTTTAGAAACAAACTTTATTGTGGTTTGAACTATTACATTATGTTTTGAACTCTTAGATTGTGGTTTTAGACTTGTTTAAACTTATTTTAATTTTCAGTTTTAGTTGCTTTAGAAGTTATTATTTTGTTTATCAAGTTTTAGACAAATAATCGGAGGTCGGCATTGTATGAAGTCTCTACCTTGGTATGGAGGCCGCCAATCAAATCTATACCTTGCCCACCTAAATGTTAGTTGCACCTTTTAGGTACAAAAAGTACAACCCATTGAATGCTCAACGGCTAGAAATTTCAAAATCAAGATATTAGGTATGTTGTTATTATAAAAGCATTCCAACCTCATCTTCAACCTTGCATAAAGAATGGAAGTTTCACCACCAATATTTGTAGTCTTTGTACACTAAGTGGTCATTTTGCAAACGATTGTCCCTTTGAAGGAAGCAAATGCACTATTGAAGGTTGTAAGGGATTCTTATTTCTCATGAAAAGCCGCATTAGGAGGTGTATATTAGCCGTATGCTTCAAAATGCACTTGTTGTGGGTTTTTCTATTGGATAGATGAGCGTGTGGCTCCAGGTATGAAGATGAAGTTGCTAAAATCAACCTTCTACCATGCACTGATCCATGTTGCGACGGTAGGATGAAGCTAATTACCTCTCCTAAGAAATTGTGTCCTAAAAGATACTATCTATGTCCCAAATGTGTTAGCGTAAAGTTTTAACGTTTGTATGCTTTAATTAAGGTTTGTATCCGATTTATAGTCGGCATTGTCCTAAATTAGACCTTGCCTAGCGCCATCTTAGTCGGCATTATCCTATGCTAAAAATCTTTCCAAGCGGTTGTTAAGCCGGCATGGATATTATAATACACCTTACTCGGCTTTATAGAAAATAACCTTTATGAAACATTTTTGAGGGAGTTCTTAGCGGCATGGTTCTCCACAATAACAATGTTTCCGCAATAATAGCAGCCTGGCAAAACCAAAACCTTGCCGAAACGATAGAAAAAAACATCCGGGAACAATCTTTTTTAAGGGAGTTCTTACCCGGCATGCTAAATTTCATAAACATTGCTTGCGTATAAAGCGCCAAAAGAGCTTGGCAAAATCCGGACCTTGCCAGCCATATCAGCGGCTTTTCCTGTCTTGTCATGCATTGCCGATGGAAGTCGACCCAATAATACGTGCCGACCCAGGATAGCTTCTGCGAGGGTTTGGTAATAATAATGATGCCAACCAAATAAGAATACACCCAAAAAAACACATCCATTTCATTCATTTGTAGCACTCCAAAGTACATTACACAAAACACGCATGCGATTACAAAAGTACTCCAAAAATCAATGTTTTGTCTAGTACTCCATTGTACACTACACAAAAAGATGCTTATTCCCTAATTATAATCACTCCTCACTCAAATCTATGGGACATTCCCTAGACTCGTCTATAACATTCCAAAGGGCCATGTTGTCCTCATAAATTTTCATCCATTCCTTGCTCTTGTTGTTTGCGAACTTCTCCCACAAACTAAACCTACATAGAGGGAGGTAATGGACATTCCTTATTGAGTTGTAGACCAATAAAATGATTTTTATCCACCAAAGCCATGACAATTCTTCTATGCTTGAGTTGGTCCACACAAACCGCATGTTTGATTGCAAATGCTATAGATAGTCCCTCACTAAAAAAATGTACCACGCAATTCCAAGTATCTCTTGCAATAGATGGCCACACTCCTATGCATTCTCAACCAATGTTCCCATTTGATCGGTGCGTTTCCCTCAGGGCCTTTAACACTAGTTAGCAAACCTTTGAAAGTTGCTTCTTTCTCCTCCATGGAACCTTCTAGAATCATTGAGATATGGAACTCCTTGTCGTTTTTTTCTAGTCGAGCGGCCATCTTCTTTCTAATGTATTGGCATTGGGTGAGATTCTCTTCAACCGCTCCACTTAGGTGTCCCAATTGTTGCGAGATAACGTGAAACCCACAATTTCCATCTTTGGAACATCGTCGGTACCAATCACGAAATCTTGAATAATTGGAGGGAGTTGAGTGCGATACTTTTGCAACACCGGTTGTACTACCTTCTTTGAACGACCTTTTCTTCGCAACATCTCCTTGGCTTGCTTGGCTCTCAAGAGGTAGAGTTCCATTTGTATTCAAGTTAGAGACGGTTTGGTGTAGTTAAATCCTTCTTTGGCCGAGCCCTTTTCTTTCCAACAAATTCCACGCTTGCTTGACTCTCAAGAGGTAGAGTGCCATTTGTATTCAAGTTAGAAGACCGTTGGTGTAGTTGAATCCTTCCTTGGATGACCTCTTTTCTTTTTAGCGGGCTCCTCCTTGTATTGCGCCTCGGTATAAACATGTCCCATGGATCGCACTTTGTATTCAAGTGCTCTTTAATGTTTTCCCTTTTGGATTGATCATTATTTCTACTTAAAAACTCTTTGATTTGTTCTCCTTCGGATTGATCTTGATCGCAATTTGTACTCAAAAACTCTTTTGATTTGTTCTCTTTCTTCGCCCTCGTCTTTTTGGTAGTTGGTCTACTATTAGGATCTTGTTTCGGGTTCTTCAAGTTCTTCCATAAAAGGGTAAACTATCGGCATCAACTTGTGCTTCATAGTTTGTTTGTCCAACCTATTCAACTTGGGGTACTTTTTCGAGGATTATTCTCCCAAGTTCCATGTCTTCAAACTCTTCATCGGGATCTTCTCTTGGAGGCAGGTTTGAAGATAATTGCTTCCAATAGGGATCGATATCATCAAGAGGAATGGGAGTTTTATACCTACCAAGCATATGACGACATGGAAGTCCGATAGCCTTCATTATCCTACACTTACAAAGAGTGTTGAGTCATCATACTTTTTATAATTTTTAAACAATGCGAGATGTTTCATCATGAAACGTATTGCCCAATAGAGACATTTCTATGTATACCAACAAGCAACCAATCATCCTCCTTAAACTCCTTCAACTTCCGGAAGCTACTTTCTTGGAATTGTTTTTTTATCTTGTCCATATCATTATTAGTGTACTCATGGATAGCATGTTGCCGTCAAATCCCATTTTGACTCGTGAAAAGTAGACCTTTTAGTCTCCCATGAGCTTGCTCTACCATACTTGTGGATTCAAGTTTGAAATGTTTATAGTCGTAAGTATAAGCATACACAAACCTCTCTTTGTGTGGCCTCAACCATTGTTTCTTGCAATATTCCACTACTTTGGGGTAATTAGTCCCCCAATCATCCTCGAAATCCTTGGTTTAACTCATATCTTCCCACACTCATCACCAAACCACCTTATCCCACGCTTTCATGAATAAACCAAACTTAATCTCACCTTCTTTCCATTCTTCGTCTTCTTTCTCTTTCTCCTTCTCTAGCTCTCTTTAGTTAGTTTGCTAAGACGTTCGTCTTCCCCTTTTTCACGTTTAGTTCCTTTCTTTGCTTTCGGTTTTTGGATATGACTTCTACAATTCTTTCTAAGATTGCATTGTATATGCCAAGTGCAAAGGAAATTTTGTGCATTGGGAAAGACTATCCTCACGGCGTTCATTATTGCTTGCTCATTGTCGGTGACTATAACCCCGGAGTTTCGTCTTCGTGGTAGAGAAGCTTCAAAGTTTCCAATGCCCAAATATAACTATCATCCTTCTCACGATCCATAAAACACCATGCCACCGTGAGCGATTGCTTATCCAGAGGTTTGTCCTACAATGTTCAACAAAGGCATGTTGTACCTATTAAATCTTATAAGTACAATCCATGAACAAAACTTGGTAAAAGCAACGCGCCAATTGAATCATATCGGGATCAAGAAAAATACGATCCACCTTCCTCCGATGACTCATGGTGTCTCCAGTGTAGTTGTATTTGTGTATATTAACCATTGTGATTCTTCCATCACCTTTCTTCCATCCCATTCAATTCTTTTAATAGTTGCCTTGTCCGCATAAATTGTAGACAATGAAGAGAGGTTATGCGGAGTCGTCCCTCTTGAACTTACTTAGGAGCTTACTTGGTTTAATTCCCCAACTTGTTCTTACTTGTTCGAACTCGCGGTTTCAACTTGGCAACTTGACAATGCCAACAAGATTTTCCGGATCTTTATGGTTATGCCAACCAACATCAACTCTACTCATTCTCCACACGTTGTGGTATCTTTGTTCCTCCCAAAAATAATCTTGAATGGGCATCCACACTTCTTTGACTTCGTCTTGTACACCCTAGTCGTCTTCTTATCATACACACATAACCCTTTCTCTTGTGACTTTCCTCCGTGATCCATAACACTCGCATACCATTTCAAACCGCGTATCTCTTTGTTGGGTGTTTTTCACTAGAACGCACATCTTCTCTTTGGCTTTCTCAACAATCCAATTGACTAATTCGTCTTTTCCCTTCCATTCCAAATCATTAGCATAATGTGAGGAAGTATCGGGACCCCTAATTTTACGAGCTTGAGGTTGATCCTCCATAGGTACCAATGCCCACGATCTACAAAACATCAAAGTTTAGATGATGTGTATTACCACATTCGGCAATGGTCGACATATAAAACAATGCCGGCTAGAAAAGACCCCAACGTAATAGAATATAAACATTGCTTGAGCATGGAAAATTTAATGCGAGTTATGTAAACATGCAATGCGGCGTAAGCATTTTCAAGTAAAGACTCACCATGTTTCAAAAAAATGGACGCTCGGCAAGGTTAAAATTTTCTACAGCCTGCGTGGTAATCGCTCATGAAAAGTTGTCACGTTGTTCAAAGTAGAACCACGCCATGCTTTTGCGTGGTCGGCATGATCGAATAGCGTCGACCTTGCCGACCATATCGGAACTGAAAAAAAAAAAAAAAATCGATCATTTGCATGGAAAAATCACAATCTTCACCCGTGGGTTGTCTACCCGATTACTTTCTGCTCTATTATCTTCTTCTTGCCCATTGGATTCTTCATTTGGCTCAATACATTCATCACTTCCATACCCATCATGAGTTTGAGGAAAATAAAAGTGAGGGTCATGCATGTAATCCATTTGATCATAGTCTGGTAGATCATCATACAAGTACTCATATGTAGGAGGAAAGTTAGAAGACTCTCCCACTTCAAAATCAGGATTAGAATCACTCATCTCACTCATATCACAAATTTCACAAAAACCCTACCTTTTTCAAAAAAAAATCTCCTCTACTCCTTCATACTAATTCTCTCTCTAAATGATTTCTAAAACTCAACTTATAACTAAATCAACTAACTAATCTAACTAATTTAACTAATCTAATCATTTTAGTTAAATTAAAGTTAATCATTATGGGGGCATTTTAGCCATTTAAAAAATATAGGTTAAGGGGTAGCTTGACTTTACTTCAAAATGACCATATTTTGTCTTATTGGGTATACCCCAATTAGTTTGGGTATACCCCAATCAAGCCAGGATTATTAACTAGAGCGTGATTAAGAGCAAAATAACAACGATCCAACAAAACTCGTCGGCACCAATTCTCACTCTACCATAATTTAATTTTATTCGTACTTACGTGAATGGATCTCCTGCACAGAAATAACATATAGATTTCATGTCGAGGGAGAGCTATCTTCTGGCTTCTGTCTTCTATCTCTTATTCTTCTTCGTTGTGCATGTCCCCGGACATCCTCTAATTATTCACAAAAACATCACACTTTCCTAGTTTTACCCCCTTGCCTCCTACACCACTAGAATTGGAAACCGATTAAATTTAGGAAATTTGCATCACCGCGCAGCACGCGCTCAAACAAAAACTAAAAGGGTTTTTGATAAAATCACTGGGCCGCTGCTCAAACCCAACTGCAAATATGACGTGTTTCCTGGTCGATTCCGGTTTTTAATGAACTTCCTATTGTAGCGTGTCGGCGCATAAAATCTATATTTTGCGACGTTTTCTTTTTGAAAAGATACATATGGTAAGGAAAACAACAAAAACAAACATTTAAGTTCATTGGTTCATGATTTAACAAGCATGCTTAACTTGAGTGTCATTCCAGTTTTTGGTGTATGCTAGAATAAGACAACTAACTCTGTCGAGCATTTTTCATATGACGTTTTCAATAACCGAGAAAGTGTCACCCATTATTCAAGAGTCAAAAACTGTTTTTAGGCAACCAGTTATGCTAAAGCACAGTCGCAAAAACTGACTCGTAACCGGCTATGTATGTATGTTCCGGCAATTTGGAGGGAGAGCAAGTGTCACTCTCTTACCTAAAAACTAATGCACAGAAGTAATCAGAAGGAAAAACATGGACATACATCGACTAGGGTATCAAACCCGATATGCTGCCGTCTTGATATGGAAATGGAACCCAAAAATTGGCACACCACCCAATGCAAGAGTATGAAACTTCTCTGCCAATCGAAATTTAGTCAGCTATAGGATCACAGTTCCGAAATTTGTATCACCACCACGCAGACGTTGCGTGTGCCAAATAAAAAACGAGGTGAGGATGCCACGCTGACATCCACACCCAAAAATTCAGCAACATTGCATGGTTCTCGTTGCCCCTTAATGCATGCCTGGCATGGCTATTTTTATCTCCATTTTTGGCAGACTCATGGGATAAAATAATCACCTTAATCTGAGATTCTGAGTACAAGAACCAGCTGGCGCAAAGCTTCTTCCATTCCTAGTTCTCCAATGCCGTCAGTTTTCTACGTGGTTGTCTTCTAAAGACATCCGGGAGAAGAAATCTCCACGACTTAAAAGATTTAGACAATAAAGCTATCTACTTGAAATGGCGATAGAATCTTCTTCCTACCGGCCGAACAAGACTTTTCTAAAGCAGGTGCTCCGGTGAGGACTCTTGAAAAGTTTGACCGAGTAAATATTCCATGGTAAAGTAAACACACACTTTCGAATTGGTTGGTTATGGTTAAAAATTATTACACTTCTTTTACAACCTCGTCATCTACTGTGGGTGGACAACATCTCATCCTCAATCTACATTTAATCATTTATAACAAACGGTTATTTTAACTCGAAAATATTGTGTTGTACCAAAAAAACAAAAACCCGCCACTTTAGTTATGGTATCATTCAATCACAAAGACTATTAAACCCTATCGAACTCTTAAAAATTGTACATTCTGATAATTTCGGGAGATTTTCTCACGAATGAACTTTGATCCATCCAACGGATACAATATCATTTTGTCAATTTGTTTTACTCAAGTCTATGCACAACATTTTTGTTTTATCATACACATCGTGTTTTAAAGGAGATAAAGGGTCGTGCACCAATCCGTCAAATTCCTTTTTCTATACATTTTTTTTTCTTCCTAGAATCCAATGAATAAAAATTATAATATGGTATTATGAGAGTAAAATATTCGGCTGCCACATAGGGTAATCTCATAGCATCGAAGTACCGAGAGAATAACACTGAGAAGGACGGGATAAAGCTGAATAATTACCACCCGTGGTTCGAGATATCTACCACTCTCATTTGAGAAAGTCACGTAGAAAACATCTTAACCCCATTAATAAATTATGAGTATCGAGGGATCATGGATCAAAGAGAAATCGTGACATGAGACAGAGATTTGACGTGGTTCGGTCAACTCGACCTACGTCCACGGACAAAACCCCGAAGGGAGAAATATTATTGATCACCTGGTTTTGATGTCTTTGGATGATTTACAATTACAATAACACTCTTTATTTATAGATGAATATGTAAATAATTAATTAATCAAGATATTATCTTATTCTTGAGTATATCTTAATTAAGTATAACATATCCTAATTAATTAGAATATAGGAAATATAGGAAATTAATTAGATACTTTCCTATATAGAAAATAAGCTAAATTACACAAGATCTCCTATTCGTAAACTTAGCTCGATCTCCCGTCAATCTTAAGTATTGCTTGATCTCCATCGATCTTCTAGTAGCTTGAGTCTCGACTACTTCATTTTGACCTTTGACGTATGACTTGAGTCTTGGTCCTTTATCTTGATCGTTGACTTCATCTTGAGTTTGAGCCACCTCGATATATTCTAACATCCCATAAGTTGGACACGGAGAGAATCAAAGTGTTCAACTTGAATCTGACCTCTAATTCAACACAACTTCAATCACGTATTAGGTATTGTCAATAAATTCTTTGATATCTCGAAGTCACATTTGGAAGAAAGTGATAAAAAGTGTTCTCGTAGAAGTATATTTCATCATCTACGTCACTTCAACCTGAAAAGAATCAACTAGAATAGCAATGGACAACATTATTTTTATGAGTAACGACATCAAACATGAAATCAAAAAGAAAATGAAAATATTGATTTATGTGAAAAATAAAATTTGAATTTTGAAGCGGAAGCAACTTGAGCGGATCTCCCCGCTCTGATACCATAATAAATTATGAGTATCGAGGGATCATGGATCAAAGAGAAATCGTGACATGAGATAGAGATTTGGCGTGGTTCGATCTAACTCGACCTCGTCCACTTTACAAAACCCCGAAGGAGAAATATTATTGATCACCAGTTTGATGTCACTGGGATGATTTACAATTACAATAACACTCTTTATTTATAGAGTGAATATGTAAATAATTAATTAATCAAGATATTATCTTATTCTTGAGTATATCTTAATTAAGTATAACATATCCTAATTAATTAGAATATAGGAAATATAGGAAATTAATTAGATACTTTCCTATATAGAAAATAAGCTAAATTACACAAGATCTCTATTCGTGTAAACTTAGCTCGATCTCAAATCAATCTTCCGTATTGCTTGATCTCATCCGATCTTCTAGTAGCTTGAGTCTCGACTACTTCATTTTTGACCTTTGACGTATGACTTGAGTCTTGGTCACTTTATCTTGATCGTTGACTTCATCTTGAGCTTGACCACCTCGATATATTCTAACACCCATCAATGACTGAGTTTGAATGTGAAGACGGTGCATTCAATGCAAGGTTAGGTTTGTCGAACAAGTGGCGAAATAAGACAAGACACGGAAAATTTTTAAAGGAGTATGTGACCCATGCATACCCAAGCAAAGATAAGTACTTAAGCGATAAGAAGTGCGCGACAAAGGAAAACACTCAGTGAGTGGATATGTCCACCCTAGAGTAGTTGAGTAATATAGTGTATCAAGTTAGATGGTTATAAGGATAACAAAGTATTGTGTTTGAACAGCTTGTCAAAACTACCAAAGAAATATCAAAAGAAGTTCAAGTAAGTTCAGGGGAGAGAAAAAGCTAGATATTGTTTGGGAGTGTCTAGGTATTTGATTGTTCATCATGTAGTGCTTGCTTGACCATTAATAAAGTCTTTACATTTTTTTGGTGGACGTAGGTTACCTTACCGAACCACGTTAACTCATCGTGTTCATCTTTTACTTTACTCTTCATAGTTGTACATAGTGTAATGTTAGTGTTTGGTTTCTGTGGTTTGCTTGTATGGTTTAGATCTTTGATATTGCATAGTTAGAAAAATCGCTATCACAATTTAACGCTAGAAAAAGAGATTGTTCTTCAACTGTTGTAATCTTGTGGGAAACGATTTCCTGCTCATATATTATTTTTTTTTTTTCTTTCTACTTTGAGTTCTCTGGTTTTCTTTTTTTCTTTTTCCTTCTTACGAAGGTTCTTTACGTTAAGATCTTTTACTTTGCAAAAAAAACACTAGAAACTTGTTAGAAGTATGTTCACTTTTCCCAATATATCTTAAGAACGACAACATATCCATGATATAGTTTGAAAAGAACCTCAAGGGTTAAACACTAAAGACTTGAGCATATTAAGATTTTAGGACATGGTTCTTCGTCTTTGTAAAAATAAATTTGAAAGATAAGTGAATTTCTTGATAATTCAAAGAAAAGCATAAATCTGGAAAATCAGTCCAGATCTTGCAGCAAAATCTCATTTGTGAACAATAAAAGGGTTAATAGGTGTTTGGTACTTTCATTTTGTCCAAAGTTAGTGTTTGGTCTAACTTTTGTCCAACTTAGGGGTATAATTATTAAAAACATTATATAAAATCTAATTATTATACAAGTTTATTGTTATATCCTTCCACTTTGTTAATATTGACAAAACAAATGTTATGTTTGGGGAGCCAGCTGCTCTGTCTCTTTATCCCCGTCTTTGTCACCTCGACCACCATCGTCCCCAACCCCCATTTACAATCACATTGGCTGTAGTTTATACTACTTCAAATCATTACACTTAATCTTCTTTATGCACACAAACGCTATTACTAAATACCGTCCATTCATCTTCTATTTGATATGTGATAGATTTTACTCTTCCAATTGATTTTATAGGAAATGATATGTGAAAGATTACTCTTCCAACTTATTTTATGGGAAATTTGGCTAAATATTTTCCTAAAAACTAGATCTTACCACAAACAAAATCATCTTAACTCGTCCTCGTAGCAGCCACAAAAACCATCAACTCACTAATCCAATGACAACATCCCTGCATTTTTGTCTACGACAAGATCCATATCAACATAAACTTCGTCAGCTCCATAATCTCCAGTTCATGTCTTAACCTCTATACATGAACCACATCACCATGGAAAGCCCATAACAATTATTTATACTGGATTTCATCTCAAGAACAACCCAAATCAGCAACAACGCTTTCAATTCTTTAAATTGATGTTCAGATTGAAACCCGAAATCTCAGAATCAAATCAATCTGAGAAAAAAGGTCTTACCTGGCGATTACAAGCAGTAGGATTGTGGCTAGACAGAAAATTTCAGGAAAATTATACAATTAAATTTCTTTAGGATCGATTAGAACTTGATATTTGGTGAATATCTTCACGGTTAAAGTGTGGAGATATTAGAGGTATTTATATTGATGAAATCGCAAATGCGGTTGCAATTCTTATTCTGTACTCAATCAAATAAAGACTTTAACAAATTCAAAAACTGAACGTAAAGATAGCCTAATATCTCTTCCTTGTTACTGGCTCTTCCGACTCTCTCTTTGAGACTCAGTTTCAGAGTCAATGCTGTTATGGTTAACATCCCCTTCAAGTTGTACTGGAGCTTGCGGATGTGCAACTTGGAACGTAATATGTGAAATCTAGGTGCAGCTAGACCCTTCGTAAAATATATCTCGCTATTTGATCACGAGAACGATAAACCCGACATTGAGTAGATGTCCCATTCTTTGATGCGGGCTGGGAAGGAAGAAGAAACATGAACTTGAGGCTTTATTGACTCGTCTAATTTATCAATTCCTTCGAAAATATATAGTACATTCCTATTCATCCCTCGCAGCAGCATTGTTCCCGTGTGCTTGTCCTTCACAAAGAAATGAGATTTGTGAAACTCAAAGAAGACAGCATTATCGTTACAAAATTGAGACACGGATAATAGATTTTTCTTAATCTCAGGCACATGAAAAATACGATTCAAATTGTATAATCTGGAGTTGTGTGTGAAGGTTGCATTACCAACATGAGCAATATTAAGAGCATTTCCATTACCAACATGGACCTTCTCGGTGCCATCATATTCATGAGGAATTGTTAAGTTCCTCATATCGGCAGTGAGATGACGGGTAGCGCTTGATGTCAGTCACCCACTCATTGTTATATCCACCTTCCGGAAGAGCTATATAGGCGTGAGGGGGGGCTTAGGTCAAGTTGTTGTTTGATTTGTCATATCTAAACCCGACTCTCGGTAGCCCGATGGTTATCCTTTTGCATATCCGACATGGTTGTTCGAACTTCTTTGGACCGGACTGATTCATGCAGGCTGAAGTTGTTATTCCGCATCGCCGAAATCCCGCGGTTCTGCTGATTCTTTATTGCGTGCACCCAGATCTGCTAGAGGACGCTGTGTTGGTGTTCGCAACATTGGCAATGGGTTGCTAAATAGAAGACGAGATGTTTTTCAAGCCGCATATCAAAACTCGAAAGGTGAGAATAGAATGTTTACATCTCCATATCCTCATGGGTTCCCGAGTGTGGTGACAATGGGATCATAGGACCGATTCGATCCATTGCGGATCGACTATTTTCTCATCATCGGTGGCAGATACCTGATGCGCAAGTGATCAAACAGATTCTTATCATCATTCGGAAATTTTTTAAGGACTTGTTACCTTTGCTCGAGAGAGTGAAGTTGTTTCTTAAAGTTCATCGAGATGAACCTTTGTTTTGGGAACAAAATGATACGTATTGATCTCTGTACCTTGGTAACTATTCGTAAGGCGGAATTCGAGAATAATAATAGACGAAACTTAAGAAAAGCAGAATACAAGTAGTAATTCGAAGAAAATATCTTCTCTTAGATTATGAACAAGAAAATGATTACAATTCTCTCTTTTTACGCTCACAATCTCTCTAAACAAAAGGGATTAACCTTAAATCGTTTGCTAAGCTTGCACAAGTATTGTTGTAAGCTTTCTCTAGGTTTTTCTGTGCCTAGTATCTGTCGGTGCGTCAATAACGAGAACACACTAACTAGATGTTTAGTTATGAGCTAAACATCCCTATTTATAGGATTCGTTTGGTTTCCCAAACGTCTTAGGAATCTATTTCCTTTTATAGGACTAATTCCCTTTCTAGGTATATTACCTAAATGATAGGTGTAGAATACACCGTATTTACTATCTAGTAGTTTATGCTTTCTTTGCCATTTTTCTAGTGAATTATGTATTTTTACGTGTGTTTTTGAGTTATTAGGTACTCAAGGAGTCACCTGACGGAGGAAAAGAAGAATAAATCACCCAATTTGAGTCAAAAGGGAAAAAAGGTCATTTTACAAAGCGATTGATATATGGAGCCCAGTTAAGGTTAAGGGGCAACCCAATTTGAAGGAGTACTAAATACGGACCAGCTGAGGATAAGGGGCTGGACACTTGAGGCTAGCCCTTATCAGAAGTGACCACCTATTATAGGCACCCAGTGTGGGGTGGCTGCTGTCCTAATCTGTGGGGCGTTTTAAAGTCCTATCCTCATTTAATCTAACCCTATGTCTCTCATTCATCCCGTTCCCCAGAAATTGAGAGAGAAGAGCAGCGACTGCTGCTGAGTGAAATCGAGAAGAGATCGATTGGAAGGAGAGTTTACTGTTGCTATTGATCAATATGATGATGAATAAAGGGTTTACTATTGAAATCAAGAGAAGAAAGTGAAGATGCCGCTGTTGGTATGGGTTAGTGATGCTAAATCAAGAGACCAATCGAGATTCAGAGTTGGAGAAATTGGATCTGTGGAAGATGCAGATGGTGGTGGCGGTATGGCGAATCGGCAAGGGTTTGAGAAGATATCGAGATTTACAGGGGAGATGGGATTGAGTTATAACGATTTTGGTGGTGCTGTGAGATGGGTTTGGTGGCGATTTCAAACAACAGATGAAAGAGGATGAAAAATGGATTCGATCTGTTGAGAATTGGCAAACCAAGAGAACTGAAAATTGAAGAAAAGATTGAATGGGTTTTGGTTTAAGAAATCGAAGATGGTGGTTACTTGGAATGGGTATGAAACCGAGAGGGAAGAAGAAGACACGGTGATACTAATTGGTGGTTGATTCGAGATTCAATCAAGAAACGAGATGGGTTTTTGATTGAAGGTTCAAATTGGGGAAATTGATGATGTCGATAGGTTTAGGCGGAGATTGAGAGATTAGAGATGGGTTCGAGTTATTTATGGGTTTGTGGATCGATCTGTGTAAGAGAATGGATAAGTTTTTATTCTTGATGGTGTTGAATGATGAGGTTGTCTTTGCTATGAAATTGATTTACTGGGGGAGCTTGAATGGGTTGTGGAAGAATGCTTAGATGTATGTCTTAGGATTTCTTAACAGTGTGAAGAAATGAGCAGTGGAAAGTCCTTGTAAATAAGCGAAACTCGGGGATTTATATTCCGGCGAGTTGACTCAGCGATCCCGATGACCGATCCTTATATATGACTCAGCGAGTTAGACCATTCAGCTGAGTTACCGACGGATTCCGGTCAAATTCCAGCCATAATACCGGTTTTCCCGCGAGCCAAAAATTCGAAATTTTCTATGGACTTCTCTCATGGGTGTGAAGACTTGGACTAGGGATTGGATGGAGAATTGGGCTCAAATTTGGAAAGAGAAGATGAAAGGAGAAAGACTTGAATTTGGAAATTGAATTGCAAAAGGAAAAGGGTTCTATTCCTTGGAGGATTTGGAGAATATTGAAGCCTATAAATAGAGAAGTTTTCTACATCTTTTACATATCTCTACACACACAACACTTTTCTTTTCTTATTCTTTGTGTGAACTCTTTAGCATGAGTAGCTAATTTTCTTATTGATTGAGGATGAATTCCTAGTTCTTAATACATGATTTGAGTTTTGTTTCAATTCTATCTTGAGGTTTTTCACATGATTATCGATTGTTTTTACTAATAGGAATGTTTATTCATTCATGATTGATTGATAGATTGTTTGGAGTGCACGCTAAATTGATTTGTTAATTGATCTATATCTAGTATAAGTTAGGGAATACGTAATCGTTCTCGACACTTTACACAAGTAGAAAACACAAGACCTTGCGGAGGGATTCCGTGGAGCGATTGTGTGTAAAAACAACGCTAGAAAGTGAACCAAGCGAACCGAGTTTAACTACTAGTACTAAACCTAAATTCATAGATCTTAATGCATTCGAGGAATTACATCTTGTAAGCGAACCTCAGGGTGGTTCTTTTGGATAGAATCGATAACTAGCGGACTGTTACTCGGTGAAATAAGGGATTTTGGGGCTAGCTAAGCGGACCTGTATCCTACGGTTGGTGATAATCAGACTAATAACAAGTAGAAAAGAACATAACTTTGATCATTGTTTTGCAACGAAGAATGATTCCTTGATCTTGTCTCTCTTATTGCTTTCAACTTTCGATTTTAATTGCTTTGGTTTATTTTCTTTTGCTTTTTACACCCCCCCTTTCGTGACAATTTTTACAACTAGAATCTCTTGCTCCTCGTGGGAACGAACTTGACTTCCATTAGATTATTTTTAATTGAGTGGAAATATTGATTAATTTGATTGCACCTACGACACGCATCACTAAACTAAGAATACTTTGCTCAAAACAATACTCCTTCCTAAACTAGGAATTTATCCTAAACAAGGAATCCTTCCTAATGTAGCATTCTATCCTCAATTCGTCTTGAGAATCACTAGTTCCCGGGGAAAGGAAGATACACATGTATCATGCGCCCCCTTTAAGAACTTGAACTCTGTGAAAGTTATATTTGTAGGTTAGGGAACTCGTGAGTTCCTTTCACCATGTCGAACCATCTATCCTTGTGTAGAACTTGACCTTAACATCTACTTAGGAAAGTCTCATTCTCTTCTCCTGCGTGTCTCTCGTCGCTCTTCGCTCCATAATGCAATCTTCTTCGAGTGATTCTTCTCTATCTAACCACAAGTCTTCCACATGTGGCAAGATCATCTTGTCATCTCCATCATCATCTAGTAATGGTGGTTCAAACATACTTAACCTTCTTAGGTCTTCTTCTTGTTGTTTGGTAATGTATTCCAAACTAACTCTACTCGAGCTTTCGTCAAGAGAACGGATCACAAGGAGAATGAACTTTGTACTAGCATTCACCAACCGTTTAGCCCGAGTGGCTGTAATCAAACTTGCTCCCTCAAGAGGAGAGTCAACGGCTTGTATTACAAAAGCTTTCCCATCTTTGGTAAAGGTATACTGCTCCCTCCTATTTAAAACCGCATCTCGATCCCACAAGTAAGGACTACCAAGTACAACTTGACAAACATCCAATGGAACCACGTCGCATGTAACCTCGTCAATGTATGACTCATCAAAAGCAAACTTGAACGTGCACTGTTCTGCAACCCGTAGCCCACCTTTCTTTTGAAGCCACCCTAAAGGATAGGGTTTCGGATGTTTGAAAGTCTTCAAACCCAACTTCATGTACCAAAGAATGTGAAAGTAAATTCTTCGACTTCCTAGGTCAATAACAAGATCTATTAGTGTTGTCTTAACTCGCATCTTAACCGTGAAGAGTCGTTTCCCTATGATCGTCTTCCATAAGTTCTTCTACGCCTCCCCGCCATTAGAGAGAGATTTTGATTAGGTTACGTTAGTCCTTGGACTTCTTTTGGAACTTGTGCGACTAGTGTTGCCATCATGGCTTCTTTCTTCTCGCAACCCTTTTGGTTTTAGATTAGGATACTTCATCCAACACTTGTCAACAACATGCCCTGTTTGTTTGCAATGAGTGCAAATCAAACTTTCTTTGTCTTTAGACTTCCTATCTTCTTTGCTCCTTTCATCTCCTTTAGCGAATGAAACTTCCGGACTTTCTCTTGACGTTTTCCTCAACATCGATTGTCTTCACCTTTGCCTTCAATGGCATTAGCTTTTATACTTGCTTCGGAGATAGTATCCACCGAAAACATCTTCAACTCCTTCCGTATATACTCATGAACCCTGAAATATATTTCATGTAGATAACATAATCTCCCAAGTCTAAATCCAAAATCATAGCTTGATTCTGAAATTCAAGTATATTCTTGTACGGTTTGGTTGTAAGTCCGCTTCCAAGTTGTACCACTTGAACCATCTCTCCTCAAGGTAGCCAACCGGATAAAATCATTTCCTTACAAGCTGTCTTGAATCTTTTCTACGACAATACTCCTTTACCTAGGTTTTGTCTTTGATAAGCTTGCCACCGAGGTTAGAGCATGCTTTTGTAGCTTCAATGCCGCTGAAAGCTATCTTTTCCTTTGAACCATATTCAAAGAAAGAGAAATACGTCTCTAGACGTTCAATCCAATCATCTAATTTTTCTACATCGACACTCCCATC
This sequence comes from Papaver armeniacum, assembly GCA_023531295.1. Classification (NCBI taxonomy): domain Eukaryota; kingdom Viridiplantae; phylum Streptophyta; class Magnoliopsida; order Ranunculales; family Papaveraceae; genus Papaver; species Papaver armeniacum. The sequence continues at coordinate 59,114 of JAJJWW010010949.1, read as the reverse complement.
GTAAAGTGGAATATCAACACAAAAATCAATTTTCAGATTCTTACCATGAGGTTTAGTCGATGCAGGACTTTTAAGAAACTCTTTCTCCTTTTCTTCATCCTTATCTTCTTCTTCTTCTTCTGAATCGTCTTCTTCGGAATCATCTTTTTCCGAAGCTTCAGGTGAAGGTGTAACCTTTTTCTTCGTCTTCTTCTTAGCTGTATGAGAACCAATACATTCACTCAATTCTGAAGGGTAACATGAATAGACTTCATGTCTATCTCGCAACGTAGCCACATTTTCTTTCATAGTTTGTGGTTCGCCTTCCTTAGGATCACCATCGACTTTGTCATCCTTGATCCCCTTGTTTTCATAGCGTCTTCCAACTTCTCGAGTACCTCACCAAGCTTTATGTAGAGATCTAGTGAAAACCATAAACCACATGGATTCACCCTAAAAACTAACCTTGCTCGTGATGCCAACTTGATACGTGTTGATCTTTGTACCTTGGTAACTATTACTATAAAGGCGAAATTCATAATAATAATAGACGAGAAACTTAGAAAACAAATACAAGTAGTAATTCGAAGAAAATATCTTCTCTTAGATTATGAACAAGAAAACGATTATAATTCTCTCTTTTTGTTACGCTCACAATCTCTCTAAACGAAGGATTAACCTTAAATCTGTTTGCTAAGCTTGCACAAGTATTGTTGTAAGCTTTCTCTAGGTTTTCGTGCCTAGTATCCGTCGGTGCGCCAATAACCATAACACACTAACTAGATGTTTAGTTATGAGCTAAACATCCCTATTTATAGGATTCGTTTGGTTTCCCCAAACGTCTTAGGAATCTATTTCCTTTTGTAGGACTAATTCCCTTTCTAGGTATATTACCTAAACTAAGAATACTTTCAAAACAATACTCATTCCTAAACTAGGAATTTATCCTAAACAAGGAATCCTTCCTAATGTAGCATTCTATCCTCAATTCGTCTTGAGAATCACTAGTTCCCGGGGAAAGGAAGATAGACATGTATCACAAAATAAGCTTCAAGTTTGTCCTAAACTTGTTTGGTAGTATCAGTTTACGACATGGCAAAGGACTTCTGGAGTTAATGTTGAATTTAACCATCCAACTAGTAGAGACTCCTGCAACTCATATTCTCTGTACGTTGGGTTTATTGCTTGTGAATTTGGAAGTGTTCTTGGTGGTATTTATTCGGTTCCATCAATCAAACCTTGTAATCCATATCCTTTGAGGATATGTTTGAACCGAGTTTTCCAAAGGGAATAGTTTGTTTCAAAGAGTTTGAGAGTGACAAGGTGATGGATCTGGATGTTTCTTGGGTATTGGTATTAGTATAGTTGTTGTTGTTGTTGTTGTTGTTTCACATTGTGTTTTTAGGGTTTTTGTTTTTGTTTTCGTTGTAGAAGCGTAGATAGGATCGTAGGATGATACCAAGTTAGAACTTGATATTTGGTGAATATCTTCCACAGCTTAAAGTGTGGAGATATGGGAGGTGTTTATATTGATGAAATACTCAATGCAAATTGCAATTCTTATTACAGACTTAATCAAATAAAGACTTTAACAAATTCAAAAACTGAACGTAAAGATAGCCTAATATATCTTCCTTGTTACTCGCTCTTCTAACTCTCTCTTTGAGACTCAGTTTCAGAGTCAATGCTTATTATGGTTAACAGGATCAAATTGTACTCTCACAACTTCATAACGATTACCGATACCATGACACCCTAGCAATTATACTGGAGGATTATCTCACAACTTTAGGTCTTACCTGGCGATGGGATATCTTCATCCGTGGATTGGAAAATTTCGATCTCCTGATGATGAAGCATATTAAGTAATAATAACGGTGTTATTACTACATCATATGATCATGATATTATGATTGATGTGCTTCTACCATACAAGAGATTGGTTGATCGAAAGAGTTGATTTATCTAAGATCTAACACATACTGGAGCGGAACAAAATAGAATTAGGGTAAATGGTTAAATGATTTTCGACTAGATTGCTTCGTCAAGGCCGTTGGATCTTATGTCATTTCCGGGGTATACTTGTAAATTTGGTATTAGTTATAACATAAATTACTTAAAGTTTGGTCACAGATGGTCAAAGACAGTCAACGTAATTTCCCGGTACCAACCCCTAAGTTGGACAAATATTAGACCAAACACTAACTTTGGACAAAATGTAAGTACCAAAAACCAATTAACCCACAATAAAATGGACTAAAAATCCTTGAAGAAAGGAAGTAAGCACTTTGTAACCTCGTTCCGAAAAAGGGACCACATTTAGAGGTTATAAGAATCTTATATACTATAATAAAGAAAATGTCCCTTTTTGGCGTGTAATCAAAATTTTCAATCGACGATCAAATGACACATACCCTGCCGTGTTTTTGTTATAATGTAAAATCATCGTAATTTTTTTTTAAATTCAGGGACATACTCGATTTCGTATTTTCTTCCGAATTTTTATTTTCACTCCAACTCAATATGAAACTTGAAGGAGAAAACAACCGAAAGATAAAAATCACCACCACCCTCCACCCCCTTTAATTACATCCTCTTTGAGTGTCACCCCCACACCCTCTTCTTTGTTTCTTCCTTTTTCTATCCTCGTAGTTTTTCAATTTGTAGCTCAAATCTCAAATTAAACGAAACCAGCCAATATTGAAGGAGACTCACCACCACCATCCTTCTTCTATTAGAGCACTGCTCAGTCAAACTCGCAAGCGTTGCTATCTCAAGCTTGTTTTTCAAGTTTAGTTGATCAAAACTATATACTTGATTTCTAGTCTACTTATAGTTATGTATCGGATTAGGATAGAATGTGTAGTGAGCTTTAGACTCCACGGTGTTCACCAATTGAAGAGAAAGATCTACTAAGGAGCTTGGAGGAACTTCGTCAAAAAAAAGGTATGTGGAGACTAAAACTTATGTATCACTCAGAAGTATATTATATTTTATCTTCTAATGAGACTAAGTCGTATAGCTATTGTTGATGGTGGTTTTTAAACAAAGGATAAAATCGTAAAACCCCAAATAACCTAATGTCACCGGTGACACATTTATTAGAACATTTAATGCATGTAGTCAGTAATTAATAGGGGGTATTTTTTCAAATTAGGTTACAACGAACAAAACCTAATTCCCCTCCGTGCCAATGGCAAATCATGCCACCACACCTAGCCCAAACTAGCGCACCTCATGCGGTGGCAAATCATGCCAACCACCAAATGCGCCAAAGCATGCCAACCATGCTAGCCGCACCCACGTGCAATGGAAAATCATGCCGCCCACACCAACGCCGCCAAAGCATGCCAACCATGCTAGCCGCACCTCTGTGCCAATGGCAAATCATGTCAGCCACACCTAACCAAAGTTAGCCAAGCCATGCCAAATGCACTCTGCTTGGCCCTAGCTACGCTAGTCACACCACGCCAAGCCAAACACCCTTACCTTGGCCCTATCCGCACCTCTGTGCCAATGGAAAATCATGCCGGTCACACCAAACGCGCAAAGCATGCCAACCATGCTAGCCGCACCTCCGCGCCAATGGCAAATCATGCCAGCCATACCTAGCCCAAGCTAGCCGCGCCATGCCAAACGCACTCTGCCTTGGACCTAGCTATGCTAGCCACACCAAACGCTCCAAAGCATGCCAACCATGCTAGCCGCACCCGTGCCAATGGCAAATCATGCCAGCCACACCTAGCCCAAGCTAGCGCGCCATGCCAACGCACTCAGCTTGGCCCTAATTCTACGCCGGGTCACGCCACGCCAAGCCAAACACCCTTACCTTGGCCCTAGCCGCGCCATGCCAAAGTAGCGCCCGCGCCTAGGCTTGCAACCGTGCAACGTAGGCCAAATTGGCCACGCATGCCATTGGCACATGCCAACACGCACATCGCCGGTAGCTTTTCTTACCAACCGTGGCCCTAATGGCCGAGCATGCCATTGGCACATGCCAACACGCATTGCTGGTAGCTTTTCTTACCAAACCGTGGCCCTAATGGCCGAGCATGCCATTGGCACTTTCCAACATGCTCGCTGGTAGCTTTTCTCACCAAGACGTGGCCCTAATGGCCGAGCATGCCATTGGAACATGCCAACACGCTCAGCTGGTAGCTTTTCTACCAAACCAGTGGCCCTAATGGCCGAAAAGCATGCCATTGGCACATGCCAACACGCATCGGCCAGCTTTTCTCACCAAGACGTGGCCACTAATGGCCGAGCATGCCATTGGCACATGCCAACATGCTCGTTGGTAGCTTTTTCTCACCAGGACGTGGCCCTAATGGCCGAGCATGCCATTGGCACATGCCAACACGCTCGTTTAGCTTTTCTCGCCAGGACGTGGCCCTAATGGCTCGGGCATGCCATTGGCACATGCCAACATGCTCATTGGGTAGCTTTTCTCACCGGGACGTGGCCCTAATGGTCGAGCATGCCATTGGCACATGCCAACACGCTCATTTGGTAGCTTTTCTTACCAAACCATGACCTTAATGGCCGAAAGCATGCCATTGGCACATGCCAACACGCATCATTGGTAGCTTTTCTTACCGTGCGTGATCCAAATTGGCCACGCATGCCAAACATGCACGCTTGGTAGCTCAACTTGCGGGTCGTGCAACCTAGGCCAACTTGGCCGTACGCGCCGTTGGCACATGCCAAACCCACGCCAAAAGCCTTAACTTGGGTAAACCGTGCAACCTCACCGCCAAGGCATTCCGCACATGCCACACATGCCACTAGCGCCAGCTCTATGCATTTCCACTTACACTCAACGTGCAACCTACCACCAAGGCATTCCACACATGCCATTGGCACATGCCACACACGCCACTAGCGGCTACGGCATCGCCATCACGCTCGAGGTGCAACCCGCAACAAAGGCATTCCTCACATGCCATTGGCACATGCCACACGCGCCCTTAGCACGCCACTTGCACTCAAGGTGCAACCAACACTCGAGACATCAACACAAACCGGGGGATGCTTTCGGGGGTTTTGGTTTGGCGGTCACAAGACATGCGGTGTACACTACGCTCACATTAAGAAAGCATGAATAGGAATAAAGCGGTCAAATATATGAGGAAATAATGGTGAAAATGTTTTCACCCATAAACACCTTGCGGTTACCACCTCCTCCCATTATTTCACCCTTTACTCTCTTCCTTCATGAGGCCGGAGTACGTTTCGATCTCGACTTGTATAAATAGGTCTTACCTATTTCCTCCAGGAAATAAGTCTCGGTCGGGAGAAAAATACAACACTCTCGGAAAATGCAACTTTGCAAGCTCTCCAAAAGCTTTCATGTCTTGCAAGCTTCCTAAGCTTTCACTTTCGATACAAGTCGAGACACTACTCTCCCGCACTATTCTGGTCTCAACACCTTTATTTGCTTCCTCCCCAAATCAACCCTTCTCCTCCACTTTGTGGCCAAGAAGCAAGTCCGGAACGGCCATTTCTTGGTTTAGGCCGGACTTGTACAAATTGATCTCTTGAATCTAGAAAGTGTTCACGTGCAGCACATTTGTTTAGGGTTTAAACCAGTTTCTCACTCACCTACCGAATTTACAAAAAATCGGCGGAAACGATTTTTACCCATAAACGACTATATAAACTTTTACATTATACACATTTGATATTTCGAGTCGAGTTTATCTCGCTTATTTATTTCTCGATATATGTGTTGGAAGCTTTTTTCTTTAGTTATGTTCATCATATTCTTGATCTATTTGTTGGAAACTAAATATTAAGTCAAAAGATGATCATGTGAAAATTACTTTGAACATCTTATATGATTTGTGTGAGACAGTCATTTGATGTTAGCTTGGGAAGTTTCGTATTGATCATTCGATCACTTGAAAATTACTTGAAGCTAATGGTATGTGTGAGATTACCATTGTCATCTTCTAAGGATGTTTCAATGATTGAAATGAGAGTTTAGAACAATTACACATGCCTGGATATAACACGGTATGCATATATAGTATGTGAACTGTATTATGATAATTCAGGTCCGGAACTCTTGTTTGCGTACCTAGTATGCGAACGGATTTACCTGAGAAGGTCCGGAACTCTTGTTTGTGTACCTAGTATTTAAACGGGTTTACCTGAGTTGGGTCTGAAATAATTGTTCGCGAACCTGGTTTGCGAACGGATTGACTGGGCCAAGGTCCGGAGCTGATGTTCGCGTATCCAGTTCGCGAACACAATGGTTAAGTTATAAATTCGGTTATGTAGGATTCCCATGCTCATGAACTAAAACATTTATTATTTAAGGAATGCAAATTAACTTTGCAAACCGTGGCTTAATATTCATGAATTGATTCTTGTATAAGTACTTTGTATGATTACGAATTAATACAGTTCGTTTCAATTTGTTCATGGATATTTCTATGAGATAATGAACAATTGAACAAGTCTATTTGAAACACAATTAGATTGATTTGATTATCCATCATGATTGATTGATCATCATATTTTATCTAGAAGTGTTAGATGAATGTGGTTAAAACAAAGTGTTCATATGGCTAACTTCGGTTAATTGTTATTGAGCCAACTCAATATACACGTTTAGGTACGGTTACCCATATCTAAATATAAGTATATTTCATTTGTGTGTAACAAGCTAAGACCATCTAACGGTGGAGATTGATTGCTTAATTTTTAAGTAGACTTAGCTTGAATCTTAAATCAAGAGTTCATCTAACGGTGAATATTGAATGCTTTGTTACTAAGCTATCTTAGCTTTGATTGTAAGCAACCCTGATTTGAAAGGTTATATAAGGGAGAACTCTAGCAATTGGAAAACCTAATCCCAACACTTTCATGTGTCCTAGTTGCAAACTAGAGTTGATTCTCATTTAACCTAGTTTTTTCCAAAACCATTATTAGGTTAACGACTTGAAGACTTCATTTGGGATTCCTGAAGCGATCCAACTATTTTCTCTATAGTTTCGTATTCTGATCTTACTTGTTCTATCATATTGAGTTTTATCTTCTCTAAGATTTATTCCGATTTATCTCCGATAGGTAAGATATAAAAAGTAATCACAATGCAGTTCTTCGTCTCGGACTCTTGTGATTCCGCAATAACTTTTTTCACAATCGGTTTGGTTATTATGAGGTGACTGATATTTCTAGGCTGCTCTTCAGGAGTATAAGTCTGGGATATTAGTTGGTTCTGTTCACCTTGATTTTTGTATCAAAAGACGGTAAAAAGAATAAAGATAGACATATCTGTGGGAGACAAATTTGTTTATAAGTCTTCGACTTTGGGTCGTAGCAACTCTTAGTTTTGGGTGAGATCATCTAAGGGAATCAAGTGCACGAGAATCCGGCGTGGTTCTAGAGGCCTAAGGAACGTGATTGTACCTTAATCGGTGTGAGACTTGGTTAGGGCTCAACTACATTCCAGTCCGAGTTAACTTGTAGTAGGTTAGTGTGCCGTAGTGGCTTAATACATTGTGGTGTTCAAAGTCGGACTAGGTCCGGGGTTTTCAAAGATTTGCGGTTTCCTCGTTAATAAAATTTATGGTGTCTACGTGTTATTTCTTTTCCGCATTATATTTGTTTATATAATTGAAATATCACGGGTTGTGTGTAGTTCAATTAGTTGATAAATACGACCTTGTTTGTTGGATATAACTTGATTGACACTTGGGCATTGGTCTTTATACTTGTCAAAGTTATTTCTCATATCAATCAGGCTTACGTATTTTAATCTGTTCGATTTACTGATTGTATTGAGAAACAGAGATTAAGCTCTTTGATATATTTCTTGATTGAGTCTCACTTTTTAAGTTGGTGCTCTCGGAATTATATTGGAGTTTAGTCAATACTGATTGCCGAAAGAATTATTGGGTGTGGTTGTTGTACCCCTCTTTTCACCTTCAACCTTTGACACCCTCTCATTAATATTCACCATCACCATATAGTATCCCACAAATGATCGACATTGTTCCTCTATTATTAACAACATTTGATACATTCACCATGGAAATACTCATGTTGTTGCGAGTTATACACAGTTTTTCTTTTAATTGGATAAGAGTCAATGCTTTCAAGGAACGAGAACTACCTAGATGAAAGTCACTATCTATATGATTTCCCCAAGTATCGGTAGCCACGTCATAAATCCTTAATCTGCACCCATCCTTGCAATCTAGGGCATAGAAATTTCCATTTGTGGATATACTAGGATTCCTCCAACCTATAATCATTCCATTATAGACTGAATTGTAGCGATCAGTTTCAGGATGATAGACTTCATTTATGACTTGTAGGTGAAGTCCTAGTCCTTTCAGGAACCACTTCCCATTGTGGACAACTCCAATCATAGGTACCATTGTTATTTCCATCTCCGAAATAAAGGACACCTAAGTTTCATTTTACCACAATCTAAAAGATCAATTCATTAATCGAGCAATAAAAACCAATATAAAGGAAGGATAATAGATAGAAGAAATCATCTTCATCTTCCCTCATTAATTGAACTTTAAAATAATACATGTTCTTGTTAGGGTCATAAATTTCGTGGTTTCAGAGATCGATGACCACCTTCACTCTCACCACCAGAACATACAAGCAGTTGCTTATGACACAAGAACCAAAAAATACCGTCGTCGGAGCATAACTGGAGCTCGATGCCATTTATTTGTACATGCACCGTAAAATATGACTCGTCTGATTGATCCTTAGATCGGGTATTTCCCTCCAAACAGATAGAGATGACAGTCACTAAGGACAGTGGACCCAAATCTAAGGGCTTCTAAGTATTCCTTGGGAACAAGAGGAAGAGGCTGCCACAATTGGTAAATAGGGTCGGACACATGAATCAAGATCTTCCTATATCTGTCTCGCTTCATGACATATATCCATTCTTCTACCATTCCAAGGTTCTGACGAACATAGTAAAAGAAATTTCCTGCTAGGATTTTAAATCATCTTTTGCAAACTATCCATAGTTTTCGATGCTCAGTTGAACTCGTATCACGCATGTTATTTTCGAATCATCAGGGAGTCCCGGGTAAAGGAGGTAGTTAACTCCGACTCTCACGGCCTCACGTGCATAATTATAAAAGGCGTTAGGTACGATGCCAAGCCCTCCGCCTTGGGGCGTTTTATTGCTAGGCGCCCATTGGTCGACTCGTGCGCCTAGATCGTCTTTGATAACATAGTTCACGTGAAGGTTTATGTCTTGAAGTATGGATTGAAAGTTTTATGTTATTAGGTTGCATACAAACTCTTATTCCAGGTACAAACTTCTTAGCCCCAACAACAATTTTAAGCCCTGCATATACTCTACAGAGACATGTAGTATCCACTTGCAACGATTTATTTATGTGCATTTCAAAATACTAGCAGTTGCAAAATGGGTATACATTAGCATATTTTTACAGATTTCTGTCTCTGATAACATAAATATATGAAATGGTTGATCTTTCAACAGTTAAACAAAACAAATAAAACCTTTGTTCTTTGGAAAATGACAAGTTATTTGGGTCTACGCTTACTGATTTCATCTTTTAAAAAGTTCCTTTATAGTCATAAAATTCAACATGAGCAACATTAATTTTCTACAAACTATTAAGAAATACACTATTCTCTGGAGAATCCAAAATTTCAAAAGGTTTTAGTATCATCCACTCCCCGTGTTTAAATAATACACGAAGTTAAGAACAATGTGCATACTCGTGATAGATTTTAACACCATAAGTTTATGAAGTTGAAAATATTTGTCACACTTTTGTACCCATCCCTAAGGGTTATCTCCACTGAATCGTGAAAAATCAAGTTTGGGAACTCGATTGTGGAGTTGTTGAGACCCACCAGGTGTGAGTAAACCAAACATTGGACTTCCTCCATGAGAATCTCATCTTATTTGTCCACCTGAATCATCCAGATTAAATCTCTTAGTTGGAGAAGAAGAATGAAATAACTCATATATCCTTCCAAAACCAGTATCAACTCATTGATGAAGCTTGGTCATCCGATCTTCAATTATCAGAAGGCGTTCAACAATTCCATCCAACTTTTGCCAATCTAGTTTTGTTGATAAGCAACATCTTTCACTGTCGGATTACCGAAACCATTCATTGGAAAAAGAAAATGAACGATTCTGATGCCAAATGTACTTTGCTTAGTACATATTGGTATCAAGAAATCCAATCAAATAACCTCTAGTTCAAAATAACGCAGCCGAAGTATAACTTCCATTAATATTCAAATAAAGAAGAAACGGTTCTCTCGTTACACATTTATAGCCAAGCACCTTAACCCTAAAAGCGCATTTGGACACCAGAAATAGAAGTGGAGAAGTAGAAGTCATAAGTAAAATTATTTTGCTTCAGAAAAAGTTAATTTTTTTTTACTTTTAGAAGTCGTTTTGAAATTTGATACCCAAACTGACTTTTTGCTTTTTGACTTCTAGTAGTCGAAAGTAACTTCTGAATGCACATCCAAAGAGGCTATAACATGTCACTATACCAACGGGCTCTCCTATCCAAATAACTACCAACTAATTTATTAGACATTCACAACTAATTACTAACGGAAGACTCCTTGGATGCCTCTAACTACCACTCATGATCTTATAATAAAATATAAGATGAAAAATGAATAACATAATAATATGATAATGTTATCTTATTTGATTGGTAAAGGACTATAGAGAACCTCTAATATACTGATTAAAGGTATTGGCAGTACGCTTAAATTAAATACAGTAACATAATAATATATTATGTGGTGTTATGTTATGTTATGTTATATTAAGTAGTCTATAATAAGATCACTAAACATGATCTTATGTTATATTATGTAGTATAATAATATATATATTCCTTTATTACTTATCTGAATTGTTTAAACACCATCTTATAGTAAACTCGTAAACATAATAATATACTATTTTATGTTATATTAAGATTAAGAGGTAATACGCTTACAAGAGAAGTTCATTTAATAAATTTGGAATGTGACTAAATACAACCAACAAATTGGTTAAATACAACATTCATTAATAAATTAAATTATTTGTTAATCATAACTAGGTGGGTAACAAAAACTCTCTTTTATTCATCTCGATCTTAATCATTTGTTTTTATAAGAAAAAAATCCACCGTCAGATTTCGCAATGATGGAAACACAGTGATTTTTAATTGTTTGGGAATCATGTAGAAGGGCTTTAGTTAATGACAAGACTGTATTTCCACAATAGTTAGGGAATGACGAATTATTAAGCACTGAGATGTCTAATTAATAAGTTTCTTATAAGAATTTTTAATAAAATATTCAAAATTTTAATCTTGTCTTCACGGCCACAATCAGTATACAATGTTACACCACGGAAGTTGGGATAATCTAAGAATATCATCATCTGATTTAAGAACACTTACGGCCGGTAATAAACAACATCATAATTATATTTTGTAGGTTTTTAGGGTTGAAGATTTAGAATAATTAATTGAAGATATTATCAACACATACGAGTTTTATTTCAAAGATGAACAAGAAAAAACTAGGAATTATATCCAGAAGATGAAATCTAATGAAGGGTTTTGTTCACCCAGATTATGAATGTTTTTTTTTGTGTGTGTGAAGGTTGTATTTAGTTAAGAAATAGTACCAGTAACATTAACGAATCTAAAAGTGCAATGAATCAAAACCCCTGAAAAAAGTCTCAAATAAAAACAACAAAAAACTCAAAACCACAATGATCAAAACCTTCAATGGAAAAGTTCAAACTGCAGTGATAGTAGTAACTTAACAAATCTATGTAGATATAAATTCGATCGAAAATACCACCAAACCTTCACCGTCTGCAACTGTACTCCATAGTAGTGGACTCACCAGACACAAATCATCTTCAAGCCTCTTTGCTTATTGAAAACATATTCAAGAAGTGAAAGAATAGTCAGATAGAGGAATCAATGAAACTAAAATGATTTGTTGACCGGGAGAATGAACCGTGATTTTTCTCATGTATCACACCAAACTGGGCACCCTATAATTCCTGGTGGTGGGGCCAAGGGCTCCCTTTTTTATGTAAGACACAAGAAAATTCCTCGTACATTCTCCCGGCCATTGTAGAATCATTGTTAATGGAACGGGAAAATTTGGCTAAGCCCCCACCCATAATATCAGGCCCCTAGCTAGTTAAAAAAGTTTATTATCAGACCCTGAATTAATTATAATTTTATTTTAAGGTGAAGTGACTAAATTAGCCCTAAGTATATATTTCCTAACCTATCTTTTTCTCATTCAGAAACCCTTATTTCAGTTTCAGGAGAGAGAAAATAGATCTCACCTGAAACAGAAACAGATCGAAAACAAAATCAAAAATCTCATTTGAAATAAGTTGCAGAATACATATCGAAATCAAAACTATTGATCATCTACTAAAAAAATACAGATTCAAAATCAAAACTACGATCTTCTTAAAAAACAGTTTCAGATTCAAATTTGAAATTGAAAGTCGTAAATCTCTGAGAAGATGAGAGGCAAAAGGAAAGATTCTGACGATGAAACAACATATACGTTTTACTTTGATTCTGTTAGTTTTGATTCTTTTGATTGAGGTGATAATTTTGTTTCTAAAATTAGATTTACGGTTTCAAAATCCTACAAACTCTAATTTGTAATTACATTTTTTATTCTATTTACAGTCATAGTAGATATTTATAATACGCTAATCTCAATCTTGGTTGTAAAAATAATAATTACGGTTCGTGATTAAGATTTGATCGATCTCTTGATCCTCTTTCATAATTGAAAATATAACTTTAGATTAGTAATTAGAGCATCTTAATCTTTATTATCCATCTAATGTTTCGAGTTAGATTTACTTTCAATTTTCACCGTAACCTGGAACTTACATTAATTCTTTAAAATGATTGTTATAACTATAGTCGAAGGATGGCATCTAGTTGTTCCTGTAAGATTACAATGAAGAAATAGGGTTATCACCCTATGATAAATGAATAAGAAAAACTTCTTTGGCTTTTTCAGAACGAGTTCTTAAGATTCATGTATGTGTATTTCAATTGATGTTGATTACAATATCATAGCCGCATGTTGGTTGCGGTTTGTGTAGAGTAGTTGTGGGTAGATTCAGGTGACTAGATCCGGGTGTATGCTTCAAAATTTATTTCAATTTATTTCAATTACTTTGAATTATGTATAGTAGTATGATTTGATGTATGGATTGAATGATGTTGTTAATGAAGAAAAGAAAAGTGAATGATAGTTTATAGATAAGTGTTATAAAATGGTTGCATATGCAAGTGTAATGAAGTTTAAACATGCTATATAATGTAAGTGTAACTTCTGATTACACATAGAGTATGCATGTGTAACTTCAGGATACACATAGTATACAAGCTTGTGTAAACTTCCTTTTAACTACGTGCAGGTTGAAGTTACACATTCATTATGTTTTTGAAAAGTGAAGTTACTCATTCGTTATGTTTTTGTACGATGATCCACGGTGTGTACTTAGAAGGTACATGAAAAAGCGGGGGTCTAACAACCACACCCAATATTTTTCTTAGCAATCTGTATGGACTAACTCTGATATACTTTCAAGAGAATCAACTAGACAATCAGACTCAATCTTGAGAAAAGTATATCCGAGAGTTATATCTTTATTTCTCAATCAAATCTGCAGTCAAACAAATAGGAATTTGCAAGCCCGATTGAATATAAGAAATAACTTGGACGGTATCAAAAACCAATATCCAAGTGTCAATCAATTTAATCAACAATCAGAGGTTGGATTTATAATTGATTGAACTTATGCACAACTGTGATATTTCAATTATATAGAAAATATAAATACAATGCGGAAAAGAAATAACACAAACACCAAAAATTTTGTTAACAAGGAAACCGCAAATGCAAAAAAAAAAAACCCGGGACCTAGTCCAGATTTGAACACCACACTGTATTAAGACGCTACAGACACTAGCCTACTCCAAGTTAACTCCGGAGTGGAATGTAGTTGAGCCCTAACCAATCTCACACTGATCAAGGTACAATCACATTCCTTACTCCTCTAAACCACGCCCGGATTCTCGCGCACTTGATTCCCTTAGCCGATCTCACCCACAACTAAGACTTTCTACGACCCAAAGTTAAAGACTTGATAAACCAATTTATCTCACACAGAAAAGTCTATTGAATATATAAATATGTCTCCCACCAATATACCTATGAGTTTTGTTCCGTCTTTTGATAAACTAAGGTGAACAAGAACCAATTGATACACCAGACTTATATTCCCGAAGAACAACCTAGTAATATCAATCACCTCACAATAATCTTAATCGTATGGTAGCGAAACAAAATATTGTGGAATCACAAACGATGAGATGAAGATGTTTGTGACTACTTTTTATCTTGCCTATCGGAGATTAAATCTCGAGCAAATCATAGAGAAGATAGTACTCAATCACGATAGAAAACAGCAAGATCCGAACACGCAACTACAGAGAAAATAGTTGGGTCTGTCTTCACAATCCCAATGAAGTCTTCAAGTCGTTAACCTCACCGAGTTTTGGAAAAACCTAAGGTTAAAGGAGAATCGACTTTACTCGCAACTAGTATCACACATGAGGTATGGGGATTAGGTTTCCCGGTTTCTAGAGTTTCACTTTATATAGTCTCCAAATAAGGGCTTGCAATCGATGTTACCTTGGTAACAAAGCATTAAATATTCACTGTTAGATGAAAACTTGGATTAGACTCAAGCTAATATATTTCAACCGTTAGATCGAACTTAGATTGTTACACACAAATGAAAAGTGACTTCATTTAGATATGAGTAACCGTACCTAAACGTGTACACCTTTGTTGGCTCAACAATAGTTAATCGAAGCTAGCCATATTAACACTTTCATATCAACCATATTCATCTTAACCATAACTAGTTCAAATGACTCAAATGAAACTAGCTCTAGAGTTATTTAATTGTTTATATTCTCATAGAAGTATACATGACACAATTGAAGCAAAATCGATTTTGATTCACTCGAATCAATTTATGAACATTATAGCCACGGTTTGCAAAATATTGCATTCCTTAATATATAAATGTATTAGTTCATGAACAAACCGATTTTAGAACGTAACCTACTCAAGTATGCGAACATGTACGCATACCTAAGTGGCCGGACTAAGTTTGGGTTCGCCAGTATGCGAACATGTACGCATACCTTCCAAACTCAGTTAAATTTTCGAACTTGAAACTCACGTCAAGACGCGCGTACGGGTATGCGTACTAAGTTCCCGCACTTTCACTAAACCAACCGTGTCGCATACGGGAATGCATACCATGGTTACCGGACTTGGAATATCTTGCAACAAGTTAGCATATATGTACGCATACTATGTGATACATCCAATCATGGTTAATTGTTCTAAACTCCCATTTCAATCATTGAAACGTTCTCGGAAGACGGGAATAGTTGTCTCACACAAACTTTTAGCTTCAAAGCAATTTTCAAGTGATCAAATGATCAATACGAAACGTTAGAGTTTACGTCAAATGACCTGTCTCACACAAATCATGTAAGTCATTACAAGGCGATTTTCACATGACCCGACTTTTGACTTTCGTCAAGAATATAACATGAACTTGGTTAAAGCGAAGCTTACCAAAACATATTTCCGAGAAATATGTAAGCGAGTTGAACTCAGCTCGAAATATCAAATGTGTATAATCGAAGTCTATATAGCTATACGACTTTAGTCTCAAATAGGATATAGAGTAGATAGACTTTTGAGTGATAGATGAGTTCAAGTCTCCACATAACTTTTGTTGATGAAGTTTCACAAGCTCCCCTTAGTAGTTCTTCGTCTTCAATCGATGAATGCCGTGAAGTCTAATTCTCAACTACACTTACTGTCCTAATCCGATACTTAGCTATAAGTAGACGATAAATCAAGACTTATAGTTTTGACAACTAAACTTGACAAACAAGCTTGAGATAACAACACTTGCGAGTTCGACCGACCAATGCTCTAACAATCACCCCCTTTGTCAATTTTAGTGACAAAACTATCAATACATATGGATTAAAAAATAAATAAACTTTGTAGCTTCTCATCCAAATGCTTGATTTCCTTGGTTCTTCAACATTACTCGAAATCTTCGTCACTTCCAAGTACTCCAGTGATTCTGAACATGTTCAACTCAGCATCACAGTTGTTGAATATCTGTAGCTATAACAATGAGAAAACAATAGCTCTCAATCATTGTTATACAGTGTCATAATATTATTACACAACATCAAAGTCCAATAGTATCACAACTTTGACAACAATACTATGGTGATATGTATCACTCCCCCTTAGTCAATACTTCAACCATGATATTATTTTCCTTTCTGAAACCAAGATGAATAACGATTTGGCTGCTAGAAGACTAGGAAATATGGGTTTTCCTTGTACCTTCAATGTTCCAAGTATAGGAAGAAATGGTGGACTAATGCTGGCCTGGAAAAAGAGATTACTCTTAATGTTTTATTCTCAAGCCTGGGAGGCATCTATGTCATAACAAATGACATTATCCATTCGAAACTCGGTCACATCCACTTCATTTATGGTAAACCTGATAGTAGCTTAAGACAAGCTTTCTAGGATAATTAGTGCCAAATTCTACCCACACCTCTAAATGAACCTGTTTTCTTTGTAGGTGACTTTAATGCCCTCTTAGATACCGAGGACAAGAATGGTGGCTTAAAAGTAGAAGATTCTTATTTTTTAAATCTTAGGAATTTTTGCAATGTTTTTAATTTACATATTCCCGGGTTTTCGTGTCCTAGATTTACTTGGTCTAATATGCAACAGGGTGGTGACCTCATTCTTGAAAGATTGGATAAATGTCTTATTGTTGATGGTGGCTTTTAGCCTAGGGATAAAATCGTAAAACCGCATATCTGGCATGACGTCATTATGACCATTAACACATTTATCGAATCGATCAGCATGCTTACGTAAGAATTACCAGGGTACCTTTTTTCTTTATATGTATCATGTTCCACGGCAAAACCCCTAACATTGATTGACATCACCCGTACAAAAACCTCATGCTACCGCGCCAAGGCATGCTAACCATGCCGGCCGCACCACTTGTGCCAATGGAAAAGCGTGATGACACATCTACCGCGCCAAGGCATGCCAACCATGCCCGGCCGCACCATTGTGCCAATGGCAAACCGTGCCAGCCACATCTCCGCGCCAAGGCATGCCAACCATGCCGCCGCACTAGTGCGCCAATAGCAAACCATGCCAAGCCAAACCGTTCCTTTCCTTGGCCCTAGCCATGCTAGCCGCACCATGTGCCAAACGGCATGCCAAACCATTGGCCCCACCCCGCCAAGCCAAACGCACCTCGCCTTGGCCCTAGCCATGCTAGCCGCACCATGTGCCAAACGGCATGCCAAACCATTGGCCCCACCTCGCCAGGCCAAACGCACCTTGCCTTGGCCCTAGCCATGCTGGCCTTCCCTATGCGGCTACTAAAACGAAGGCGTGCGACAATCAACGGTCGCCCTTCAATCCAAGGATCAAATCCTAGCCATCCAAGGTTACCAGACAATGCATGGTAACGTTTGGCCCGAAACCCTAGTTTGGCCACGCCAAATGCCAAGGCATGCCACTCCAATGGCATGCCAACCTAGCCGCGTCACCATGCCGGCCTTCCCTATGCGGCTACTAAAACGAAGGCGTGCGACAATCAATCTGCCTCCCTTCAATCCCATGATCAAATCCTAGCCGTCCAAGGTTGCCCAGGACAACGATGATAACCTTTGGCCCGAAACCCTAGTTTGGCCACGCCAAACGCCAAGGCATGCCAACCTAGCCGCGCCACCATGCTGGCCTTCCCTATGCGACTACTAAAATGAAGGCGTGCGACAATCAATCTGCCGCCCTTCAATCTCGGGAGCAAATCCTAGCCGTCAAGGTTACCACTGACAACGCAAGATAACCATTGGCCCGAAACCCTAGTTTGGCCACGCCAAACGCGCAAGGCATGCCATGCCAATGGCATGCCAACCTAGCCACGCCACCATGCCGGCCTTCCCTATGCGGCTACTAAAACGAAGGCGTGCGACAATCAACAGTCGCCCTTTAATCCCAGGATCAAATCCTAGCCGACCAAGGTTACTAGACAACGCATGGTAACCTTTGGCCCGAAACCCTAGTTTGGCCACGCCAAACCGCGCCAAGGCATGCCAACCTAGCCGCGCCACCATGTTGGCCTTCCATATGCGGCTACTAAAACGAAGGCGTGCGACAATCAACGGTTTCCCTTCAATCCAAGGATCAAATGCTAGCCGTCCCAAGGTTACCGGACAACGCATGGTAACCTTTGACCCAAAACCCTAGTTTGGCCGCTCCAAACCGCGCCAAGGCATGCCATGCCAATGGCATGCCAACTCCGCCGCGCCACCATGCCGGCCTTCCCTACATGGCTATCAAAAACTAAGAGTGCAACGATCAACTACTACCTTTCCTCTTAAGAAGAAAAATCTCGACCGTCGAAGGTCACCAAGCTAGCAAGTCTCCCAAGCTCGATTTGCCAGGCAACAACCATGCTACATGTTTTCCACGAAAACATTCAAGACATCAATACATATCACAAAACTGGGGGATCCACTTTGGGTATTGGTTTTGGCGGTTTACATAACGTGCGGCGTACACTACGCCCGTCATAAGGAAGTGTAATAAGGATGAGGAGGTTAGTAAATACAAGGAGTAATGGTGAAACGCTCTTTTTTATGGAACATCAATTCCATGCGTTAAAGGTTACCACCTCCTCCCATTTACTCACCCATTTTTCCATTCCTTAATGTGACCAGAGTACGTTTCACTTCGACTTGTATGAATAGGTCACTCAGAAACATTTTCTAGCTTTCCATCTGTTAGCTTCTCATTTTCTGATATAAGTCGTGAAACCACTACTCTTCCAGAATCAACCTGGTCTCAACACTTTCTTCGCTTCCCTCCCCAAAACCAACCCATTCTCCTCCTTTTTGTGATCGAAGCAAGTCTGGAACGGCCATTTCTTGGTTTGGGCCGGATTTGTACAGATTGATCTCTCGAATCTAAAGTACTCCCTAGTAGTACATTGTTTAGGGTTTAAATTCGTTTCACCCACACACCAAATTACCGAAATCAGCGAAACCATTTTCACCCTCAAACAATTGGCGATCACAGTGGGAGGTTGATCTTTCGGTCATGATGTCAATTTTCAATCCTCGATCTCGTACCTCGACCCGGACATCAAGACAGTAGATCAAACAATCCGCTCAGGAAATGACGAATCGCTTACTGTAGGCTCAATTACCAAATCGTTACACGGCAAAGGATGACCGGGGACTTCCGAGGGGTTTGAAGCGAACGATCCGCCCAGTGGATCAGCAACACGACAAGGAATGATTGGGGACTTTCCACAGCTCATGGCGACGTTTCCCACAAAACTTCGATCTAACGCCCCTGGAGATTTCTTTTTCAACAGAAGAGATGAAAACCGAGTAAGTCTTACCTAGACAAAATACATGGTTTTCTATTTCAAGTTTTTCCACGAGAATGATAAAACCTATAAGTCATGTTATGTTTCATCCCATGTCATCTACCAACATGCGGTTCCATGGTTTGCACCTTAAACGCTTGCCCACTAACGTCATAACCAAAACAATGCATTCAAAAAGAACAATCCAAAACCATCAAGGTAGCATTTGTCTATCAATTCAAAAATCCGTAAAATCAAAACCATAAACTAGGCGTTTCATTTTCCTTTCAAAAAAAAAAAAAAAACCTAAAATAAGAAGACCATAAAAAAAAAAAAAAAAAAAAAAAAAAAACAGAAATGTGTTAAAGGAAAGTTTTCCAACAATGGCTTGCTCTTCTTGGAGAGAGCCGCCTTTGCGCTTTGAAGAGACGCCCTCTTCAATTTTAGTTTCTTGATAGGTGTAGAATACATCCTATTTACTATCTATTGTTTATGCTTTCTTTGCTATTTTTCTTGTAAATTATGTATTTTACGCTTGTTTTGAGTTTTGTAGCTACTATGGAGTCGCACGAACGAAAAGAAAAAAAGAAATCACTCAATTTGAGCAAAAAGGGCAATTTTGTCATTTCCAGGGTGAACACTATCCGGAGTCCGAGTAATGGTTAAGGGGCAGCTCTTTTGGGAGGAATACTAAACGCAGTCCGAGTAATGGTTAAGGGGCTGCCATCAGGGTAGCCCTTATCACTGTGACCAGACACTGAATAACCGACCCTTATCTAAACCTAACATCGAGAGAGTTTATCTCATTTGTTCGAAAACTCTTGAATGAATTGGAGGCATAGCTGAAGCTCAGGGAGAGATCGATTAGGGTTCGATTGATCGAGAGCTAAGAGATGAATCAGAGAAGGGGTTAGACCGAATCGGTTAATGAAGAAGATTTGGTCTGTGAGATCGATAAGAGTTGAGAAATCTAAGATGGGTTTGATCTGTGAAGAGATGCTGTTGCTGATTCGAGAGAGATTCGAAATGGGTTTGATGGAACTGACGATCTGTGGTTGAGCCGATGGTTTTTTAGGAACTGAGGCTGTTATTGGGTTTGAATTGATGAATAGAGAAGAAATTAAGGGAATGTATTGAATTTGGATCTGTGATGGGTTGAATTTGGTAGTTGGGTTTTGATGGATCGATGAAGGTGAATTGGGGTTGGTGATTAACGGAGATGAGCACAAGACCGATGGAATTAGAGAGTAACAAAGAAGAATCTGATGATTATTGTTAAGTAAGAAGATGGGTTTGCTGTGGTTCAAGACTGATGCAATGGGTTGCTGGCTGTTAATTGCAATGAGCTGATGGGAAGCAGCTGATGTTGGAGATGATAATGGAGATGGCTGAGTTGTGGGTATTGATGGTGAGCTCAGGTAATCAGCCAGAGATGGTTCAGCTGCTTGCAGCTGAGTAGGTGGCACTGATGTGAGTTGATACAGTTGCAGTGCAAGACTCAGGCAATGGGGTTTGTTAAGACTTGTGTAGCAGCTGCTGATGAAGAGCAAGTCCAGGTTATGAGGTTGGATTTCAGTTTGAAGGAATGATGCTTTAACTTATGTTGGTGAATGATGTGCTTGAGCTAATAGGTTGCGGTGGGTGTTGTTGTCTTGGTTTGGGCGAGATGATGATTGTTCCGTAATGAATTTGAGGCATTGCAGAGATGCAGTGTTGTGCAATTGCGAGCCCTGATGTGACAGTGTGCTGTGCTGGTGCGGCTGGAGTTACAAGCGATGCCGCAATGGTTGCAAATGCGAGAGATGAATTGCATTAAGAAGCTACCACATAGTGCAGGGAACAAAAGATGATTAGTATTGCAGGGCTGGAGTTATAGGCTAGGTTGCTAATGTGTGTGTGACAATGGGTCTTGAGCAGCTGAAGCTAGAAAGAATTGCAGTTGTGATATTGAGCTCGGCGCTGCAGGTTGAGTCAGGTAATGGCAGCGAAGCAATGGCAGGCAAGGCTAGAATTGATGTTAGTGAAGCCGAGAAAGATTGCAAAGTGCGGTGCAACCTGAGTTGTTTAGTTCTTGTGGTGCAGGAATGTATGGCTTGAGGAAGTGGCAGCTGGAAGGTGATGCTCAGGGCTTGACAGGAAATTGCAGGTGTAGCTGCCAATTGCTGCAATGGAGTCGACCTGGCGCTGTGAGAAGAGTGCAGGCATGGAACTGATAATGGTGCTGCAGTTGGCGAGGGACCGAGACTAGGAATGGTTGAGAGCAATAGATCATGGAAAGAAGGAGTAATTATGACATTGCGGAAGCGGGTTCTCGGTGATGCTATGAAGAGAAATGGATGAGCGGGGGGAATAGATGAAGGCTGTGAAGATGGCAGCCATCATGGGCCGGGATTGAAAGTGGTAAAGCACCATCTTAGTGCAACGAGACTCGGCATGTGCAACATCACCGACAACTAAGCCCAGTCAAAGCTAGTTAGACTTTCACTCGATTCATGACTCGAGATGGATCACTCGACTCACCTTGACTCATGAACCTGACTCGGGTTTGACTCGGTTGACCCGATCCGACCCGTTGACCAGTGACCGGGCGGACTTTGCCGGTCACCTGAGCTAGTTTTCCGGCGACTTTTCCGGCCGGATTCCGGCCATAATCCCAGTTTTCCGGCGAGCGTTTTTGGGACAGAATTTCTACACGGGTTTCTCTCTCTCGTGGGCCGGGTGAATTTCCAACTAATGGACTTTGAAGACAAAACCTAATTTTGGAAGGAGTGGAGCTATAAAAGAGAAGACTTTTCTCAAAACACTATGGATTATCTCTTATTATCTATTATTCTTTTTCTCTACTACTTTATTCTAGGGTTTAGAACCATGAAGTCTTTTCTTTTCTTTTTGTTATGAACTCCATGAATATGAGCTAGAGTTTTTATTATTGGTTATGGAATAAGTTGAATTTCCAAACATGAGTTTTTGTTCAATAAATTAGTTTTCTCTCATATTATCGTTTATGATTCACCATGAATATTGTTACATGATTTGAATGCTTGTTAGTCGAGTCGCGAGTCGATTGAGTTTGCTTTCATCTCTATTGCTAGATTAGGGTTATTATACGCAAAAGTGATAATTCCGGATTGCAAGTAGCATAAATATGATTATAGTTTGTAGTGATATATTCTTATGATCATATGTGAACCATAACCTTTGTTAAATCGGATTAGTGCGCTTTCCACGTTCAATTGCTTTGATTGGCCTGATTTCATAGAACTTAACGCATCTAGGGAATTAAACTTGATTAGTGCTTTTACACGTTAGGTTGTTCCTTTAGGTAGAATTCATATTCGCATCTTTTAATGTGTTTGTTGATGACATGAGGAGATTTGCGGGATATTCTTGCGATCAAGGTATTCTAGGGTCTTTGATAAAAGTTGAGATTAAAATATCAATTCTAGTTATTGTGAAAAGCATGTTTGTGAATGAAAACGAAATCCGTAACCAATACTTTCTTATCCTTGATTTGATTTGTTTGCTTTTATTTCTTTATTTGTTTTATTTAGTTTATTTATAAAAATAAAATTCTTCCGGTGTTATTTATAGGGAACCAAACAATTTGACAACCTAGACCTCTCTGTGGGATCGATCCTTTCTTGCCCTTGCTATATTTATATTTTGAGTAGTAAGAAAGTGTAATTTATTTTTGACGCTACGACAACCGGTCAAATTTTGGCGCCGTTGCCGGGGAGGCAGCGGTTGTTAATTGTTTTTGGTTTCTTATTTTTGTATTTAGTTTTTGTTTTACTTTTTCTTATTTTCTGGTTTTTAACCTTGGTTTGAGAATCTTATTTCAGGTGCTTATTTCTATGGAAGGAGCATATTGGAACAATGGATACGGGTTTCAACAACCTCAACAATATGACAACTACCAATTCCATGGGTATAATCAAAACCAATTCATTGGTTATGACCAATATTCCATGGAACCTTATGGTTTTCCTCAACAACCTTATGGCGGGTATGTGTGTGAACAACCACAAGGATGGGAGGATTCTTATGCTTGTGAACAAAAGGTCTCTAATTTTATAGACAAAGTTTCCACCTTTTTACAAGAGGAATTTCAAAAAGCTAAAGAGACTACAAACGAGCAACTCCAAGAACTTCGTGAAGGTATGACTATCTTGCGAAGAGGTATTGATCAATATAAGGAAGATATGGATAATTCTAATGTGCATATGGTTTGTGATGAATATTTGATTGATGCTAATGTTGAAAAAGGCCAATCCTTGGGCACTTTCGTGGATAATTGTGTAGTTAACTCAACTCTTGATCTTAATAATGATCATTCACCTATTCAAAAGGATGAGTTAGAGATTAACAACACTAAATTCAGCGAGGAACAATCTTATGTTGACTATGATAGTGACGGTGATTATGATACATTGCTTGAAACAACTCATGGTGACATCTCCGAGGAGTCTTTTTGGGATCAAGATGAAGATGAAGAGGAATATGTCGACACTTGTGTAGATTACTCAAGCATTGATCTTAATAATGATCAAGAGCCTATTCAAAGGGTGGAGCTTGAGGATGATGCATTTTCGAGTGTTCTAAAAAGTTTCTTATAATAAAATTTGGATCCACAAAAGAGTATGTGCCTTACAACAAGGAGGAGTATGTTGAGAATGAAACCGTTATGACCAATATTGTGGAAGACCCAATTGAGCTTGTGCATGATTGTAATGATGATGTTTATGTCGAGACTTTGGTTACGGCAGAAACGGACGAAGAATGGTTGCAAGGTTTGATAGAGGACCATGATATACAAGAGGTGAATAATTCACTTGAGTTTTTCAAGGATGAAGAGGATTCCGTGATACAAGAGATTGTGCAAGGTTTATCTAACCCTTTGCCTATTGTTTCTTCTCCTTTACCTCTTATTGGTTTGAATGTATGTGCTTCAAGAATATTGTTGAATGACTTTGTTTCTCGTTTTCCGCCATTAGAGATACTTGATTCTCATACTATGCAGGTTATGGAACAAGAAACCGTGGAAGTACCCGACTTCTATATTCTTTATACACTTCCAAGTGTAGACAAGAATAAGTGTGGGGGGAGCTTTTATCGGTTCATAGCTTCACTTTTGCTTTATTTACTAATATTTGTGTGAAGCTAGTGTTTGAAAAACAGGTTCTATGGAAGGATCCCCAACTTTTCCGATTATTGGTATATGGGGAATGAATCTTACAAGAATATAAGTCGGGCCGTCGACTTTAAAACAAGCGCTTAGTGGGAGGCAACCCACCGGTTTTGTATCTTTATCCTTATTTTTTATTTTTTTTTTTTTTCGTTTTTTTTTTATGTTTTCATTTTTGCTTTTTTATCTTTATTTTCTTGTTTTTGCATTTCATTTCAGACTGCGCGTATTTCCCACCTAACTGAACCTTTATCAAAACACTCTTTGGTGAACAACTTTTGTGAAATGGAGTTTTTCCAAATTCCTTTTGCACAGTTTTTGAGGACAATGTTTTAAAGTTTTAAGTGTGGGGAGCATTTATATGTTTTAGTTTGTTTTATGTATAAAAAAAAAAAAAAAAAAAATCAGAAAAATAGAAAAAACCAAGAAAAAAATTATGCTTTTTGAACTCCGAAATCTAGAACTTGTGCCTTTAGGATGACACCATTAGTGGATGGAACCATTTTGAATGCAGGAGTTGAGGAACCAATTAACTAAAAGGGGAAGAATATAGCTCGTAAATCACAAATTAACATGATAGTTGTTACCATATCTCGGAATATCACCATATCACATTCTATTTTTTATTTTTCCATATTTATCTATTGTTCTCTAAGTGCTTTGGTGGGTCACTAAACATCGACGTGTTATTACTGCTAGGATGAAATAGAGTGATTGAGTTACTAGAAAAAGAAAAAAAAATGAAAAAAATATATGAAAAAGAAAAAAAAAAAAAAAAAAAAAAAAAAAAAAAACCGACCAATTAGACCAAAACGGAATAAAAAGACACTTGGGAAAAGCAGTATGTGTGAAACGTAGTCCCTGTCTCCGTCGCCTAAACAAGCGTGGAATGCAGGATCCAAGGCAACTATCATGTACTTGTTGACAAGAAGCATGCGCTTGGATCCAAAAGATCTAATCATGCCGTCTAAAAAAAAAAAAGAGAAATTGGATCCAGTTTGATCCAATCATATAAAAAAAAAAAAAAAAAAAAATTTATTATTTTGTTGAATAAAGTCACTCTTGGTTCCCTTGTATATGCCAATTGATTTGATGTAGCATTCAAACCAAGTAGCTCAATCCAATAGGATTAGGTTCATCTTAAGCGGTGACCTTGAGACGAGATATGGGAAACATCGAACACTTGTGAATATTCGCCAACATCTACATCTATATCCATCTTCTTAATCTTTTCATTGTGATTGTGGTTTGTTAGTTTCCAGTATTGTGGCTTGTTCGACTATCTAATTAGAGTTTATTTACTAATAATTGAATTGAATTTGCAAGGTACCTCCTCCTGTAGTCAATTTGGATTCGTTCATTGATTTGTCACAAATAGACGGAGTTTGAAATATAGGTTTTGTAGGTATATCTCTTGTAAACCTTCACGAGACTATAACTCGTCCACTAGGGACACCTAGGGGTTTAAAGGCTTGTTATTTATGCTAAAATTAACCGTAGCCTCGACGTCACGGAGTTGTTGTATTTTAATTTTGTTTGATTTGCTCGAGGACTAGAAAAGTCTAAGTGTGGGGGAATTTGATAGGGTGTAGAATACATCCTATTTACTATCTATTGTTTATGCTTTCTTTGCTATTTTTCTTGTAAATTATGTATTTTACGCTTGTTTTGAGTTTTGTAGCTACTATGGAGTCGCACGAACGAAAAGAAAAAAAGAAATCACTCAATTTGAGCAAAAAGGGCAATTTTGTCATTTCCAGGGTGAACACTATCCGGAGTCCGAGTAATGGTTAAGGGGCGGCTCTTTTGGGAGGAATACTAAACGCAGTCCAGTAATGGTTAAGGGGTCCCATCGGGTTAGCCCTTATCACTTTGACCAGACACCGAATAACCGACCCTTATCTAAACCTAACATCGAGAGAGTTTATCTCATTTGTTTGAAAACTCTTGAATGAATTGGAGGCAAAGCTGAAGCTCAGGGAGAGATCGATTAGGGTTCGATTGATCGAGAGCTAAGAGATGAATCAGAGAAGGGGTTAGACCGAATCGGTTAATGAAGAAGATTTGGTCTGTGAGATCGATAAGAGTTGAGAAATCGAAGATGGGTTTGATCTGTGAAGAGATGTTGTTGCTGATTCGAGAGAGATTCGAAATGGGTTTGATGGAACTGACGATCTGAGGCTGTTATTGGGTTTGAATTGATGAATAGAGAAGAAATTAAGGGAATGTATTGAATCTGGATCTGTGATGGGTTGAATTTGGTAGTTGGGTTTTGATGGATCGATGAAGGTGAATTGGGGTTGGTGATTAACGGAGATGAGCACAAGACCGATGGAATTAGAGAGTAACAAAGAAGAATCTGATGATTGCTGTTAAGTAAGAAGATGGGTTTGCTGTGGTTCAAGACTGATGCAATGGGTTGCTGGCTGTTAATTGCAATGAGCTGATGGGAAGCAGCTGATGTTGGAGATGATAATGGAGATGGCTGAGTTGTGGGTATTGATGGTGAGCTCAGGTAATCAGCCAGAGATGGTTCAGCTGCTTGCAGCTGAGTAGGTGGCACTGATGTGAGTTGATACAGTTGCAGTGCAAGACTCAGGCAATGGGGTTTGTTAAGACTTGTGTAGCAGCTACTGATGAAGAGCAAGTCCAGGTTATGAGGTTGGATTTCAGTTTGAAGGAATGATGCTTTAACTTATGTTGGTGAATGACAGGCTTGAGCTAATAGGTTGCAATGGTGTTGTTGTCTTCAGCTGGGCAGAGATGATGATTGTTCTGGTAATGAATTTGAGGCATTGCAGAGCTGCAGGTGTTGTGCAATTGCAAGCCCTGATGTGACAGTGTGCTGTGCTGGTGCGGCTGGAGTTACAAGCGATGCCGCAATGGTTGCAAATGCAGAGATGAATTGTAGCTAAGAAGCGCTGTCATAGTGCAGGGAACAAAAGATGATTAGTATTGCAGGGCTGGAGTTATAGGCTAGGTTGCTAATGTGTGTGTGACAATGGGTCTTGAGCAGCTGAAGCTAGAAAGAATTGCAGTTGTGATATTGAGCTCGGCGCTGCAGGTTGAGTCAGGTAATGGCAGCAAAGCAATGGCAGGCAAGGCTAGAATTGATGTTAGTGAAGCCGAGAAAAATTGCAGGTGCAGATGCAACTGGAGTTGTTTAGTTCTTGTGGTGCAGGAATGTATGGCTTGAGGAAGTGGCAGCTGGAAGGTGATGCTCAGGGCTTGACAGGAAATTGCAGGTGTAGCTGCCAATTGCTGCAATGGAGTCGACCTGGCGCTGTGAGAAGAGTGCAGGCATGGAACTGATAATGGTGCTGCAGTTGGCGAGGGACCGAGACTAGGAATGGTTGAGAGCAATAGATCATGGAAAGAAGGAGTAATTATGACATTGCAGAGCAGGTTCTGGTGATGCTATGAAGAGAAATGGATGAGCAGGGGAATAGATGAAGCTGTGAAGATGGCAGGCCATCATGGCTGGGATTGAAAGTGGTAAAGCACCATCTTAGTGCAACAGAGACTCTGGCCTGTGCAACAGCCTGACAACTAAGCCCAGTCAGGCTAGTTAGACTTTCACTCAGCCTATGACTCAGATGGATCACTGACTCACCCTGACTCATGAACCTGACTCGGGTTTGACTCGGTTGACCCGAGTTGACCCGATCCGACCCGTTGACCGGTGACCGGGCGGACTTTGCCGGTCACCTGAGATGCTTTTCCGGCGGGATTCCGGCCATAATCCCAGTTTTCCGGCGAGCGTTTTTGGGACAGAATTTCTACACGGGTTTCTCTCTCTCGTGGGCCGGGTGAATTTCCAACTAATGGACTTTGAAGACAAAACCTAGTTTTGGAAGGAGTGGAGCTATAAAAGAGAAGACTTTTATTAAAACATGGAGGATTATCTTATTATCTATTATTCTTTTTTCTCTACTACTTTATTCTAGGGTTTAGAACCATGAAGTCTTTTCTCTTTCTTCTTGTTATGAACTCCATGAATATGAGCTAAGTTTTTATTATTGGTTATGGAATAAGTTGAATTTCCAAACATGAGTTTTTGTGCAATAAATTAGTTTTCTCTCATATTATCGTTTATGATTCACCATGAATATTGTTACATGATTTGAATGCTTGTTAGTCGAGTCGCGAGTCGATTGAGTTTGCTTTCATCTCTATTGCTAGATTAGGGTTATTATACGCAAAAGTGATAATTCGGATTGCAAGTAGCATAAATATGATTATAGTTTGTAGTGATATATTCTTATGATCATATGTGAACCATAACCTTTGTTAAATCGGATTAGTGCGCTTTCCACGTTCGATTGCTTTGATTGGCCTGATTTCATAGAACTTAACGCATCTAGGGAATTAAACTTGATTAGTGCTTTTACACGTTAGGTTGTTCCTTTAGATAGAATTCATATTCGCATCTTTTAATGTGTTTGTTGATGAGAAGAGGAGATTTGCGGGATATTCTTGCGATCAAGGTATTCTAGGGTCTTTGATAAAAGTTGAGATTAAAATATCAATTCTAGTTATTGTGGTGAAAAGCATGTTTGTGAATGAAAACGAAATCCGTAACCAATACTTTCTTATCCTTGATTTGATTTGTTTATTTCTTTATTTGCTTTTATTTAGTTTATTATAAAATCACAAAACTACCGGTGTTATTTATAGGAAACCATAACAATTTGACAACCTAGACCTCTCTGTGGGATCGATCCTTTCTTGCCCTTGCTATATTTATATTTTGAGTAGTAAGAAAGTGTAATTTATTTTTGACGCTTACGACAGCGGTCAGTACCACATCCCCATAAACAATATGACCAAACACGTTGCACATGTCTTCATTGAAGACATAATTTCCTCCACACGCTTAACCAACGCGTACCCGACTAGTAATTTGTTTGGTCGTGGCAATATGACCGTAGTTTTCCCAGATCTTAGTGTATAGTACCGCATGTTTGGATGGCATGCTAAACCCTCCAATCAAGCATGTGATCCCGATGAGGAACCAAGTACCGAAGTATTAAAAGGGGCGCCGCGACTACATCAAAGAACCTGCAAGGACTCCTAACAACAATCGCACCCGCAGCCACCGGAGTACTTACCTTTGTCTCGAGCAAAAAAGACGCTTTTCATCTTGATCAACATCCATTTCAAGATCGCCTGCATTTGCCACAATTGGAGACAAAGTTGTATCTTCCTCGCCTCTATCTCGAGCCATCTTCGAAAACGGCTTCCTCCCGTAATACTTGGATTAGACATTTTCCAAAAAAAAAAGGGGGGGAACATGCGGAAATACTCACCGATTCACTTTCGCACCGACTAGAAGAAGATTCAAGATCATTGTTTAAGAACTACCCTCGCCATCACCGGACTCCGAATCGTCATCCTTCTCGGGTTCCCCATCACCATGGATAGGCTCAACACCGATATCCTCTGTCTCGGGAAGCAATGTTTTAAATACTTACAAGTTTGGTAAAGGCGTTCACACTGCTGAGACCCCGGAAAAAATATGAAGACGGATACTCGGATTAGAAACGAGAATATGCACGGCCAATCGAAGTCAAGAGGAAAATCATACATACCCGCATGTTGGACGAACTAAAAGTCGGTAGAGCCTGTGGAATCGATTTGAAACCACCGCGCGATTTTTAGACCTTCGCTCCTTCGCTTAGGGACTGTCCGCGCCCGGGACGAAGATTTTCTTTTGATTGAAGAAGTATCCCTCAACAACGGATGCTTTGCTAAAATCGCAGCTATAAGGCCTACCACGGATGTTCTCCACTACGAATTTCACAAATTCTGGATGACAAGGAATTCACTCTGCTGTAACGTGTTATACTTGGAGGTAGTCGAAAGATTTCGTTCCGAAAGCAAGAAAGGGAGGCTTTTGCCCCACACGAGAACACTAGCATCAAGAACGGTCGGTAATGAGTTCTCTCGGAGCTACCAAATGACGAACAAGAGGGACCCCGATAGGTGTTGTAAAACACCTTAATATTTATCTATTGTTTATGCTTTCTTTGTTATTTTTCGTGTGAATTATGTATCTTATGTTTGCTTTTGAGTTTTATAGGTGTTTTGGAGTCATTTGAGTAAAAGGAAGTGGAACTCGTCTAAATCCAGGGCTTCTTCTCAATCATCTTGAAGAGAACGAAAAGACGGAGCCAACAGCGAAAGTATGTGGCCATTCCAATATCATATGAGAAAGTTATGAGCAAAATGAATGATTAAGCTTGTCGGTTTCCTAGAGCCGACAATACAAGAAGAATTATGCAAGAAATCGAATTGTCGGTCTCCCGAGACCGACGGATGAATGGAGAGTATTGGGGTAGCCCTTATCGAAGTCATAGGTGTCATTATCCTGGCCAATCATTAACCGATTCCCTGAGCATGAGAGAAACATTTCTCTCATTCGGTCATTTTTACCCCGAGAGGAATACCGTAGGCTACTGCAGATTCCTTGTCAAATTCAATGACGCCGAGAAGATACGAGTTTGGGTCACCTTGGCTCAATCGAGAGGGTGTTTTTGTAAACCGGTGAAGAAGAATTTCCGGAAGATTAAGGAAAAGTTAGGGTTTGAATGGATTGAAGATGAAATTCAGGATTTGTGATTGCGGTTGTTCATTGCGATTGATTTCATAAAGTTGCGAAAAGACCGAGGTGGAAAGAAGAAGGGAAATGTGTTAATCATTGATGGTGGAATTTGGTGTTTCGTGGAAGCAAAAGTCGAGAGATCGCCGTTGGATGAAATTGAAGTTAGGGTTTCTCTCGAATTGAGACGAATTTGATATGAAATCGAGGTCTTACTGTGATGATTGAAGGCTGAATTGGACAGGGGTACACTCAAGTTTGAGTTAATAGAAGATTTGAGTGATAGAAGAGAAGATGGTGCTTTTAATGGTGATATAGATTGATTCTCGTAATGAAGGTGGTAATATCGAGATTACAAGGCAAAGGGTGGTTGTTTCGAGAATGGGAGTTGGGTGTGCTGATATCAAGCGAGTGCGATGTTGTGGAGATTAGAAATGGGTATTTGCTTTGTGCGTGTGCTGCTGCAGACAATAAATGGAGAATGGCTACTAATGAGACTTGAAGGCGAGATAGTGATGTTGTGAAATAAGATTTGAGGCAGAGTCAAGAACATGAAAGAATCATTGTTGGGCCGACATTACAAGGAAGAATGGATAGTCTTTGAACCGACGATGCAAGAGGAAGTCAAATCTCGGGGAATATGGCCCGAGTCAAGAAATTGAGATGGTCCTGTAGGCGGCATTGAAGCTCAAGTCTTTGTGCTGAGATTGAAACTCGAGATGGTGTTACTGGAGAATGAATGCTAGATAAATGTTTAGAGCTATAATGTGCAGTTCCGCAACAATGGAGTTGTTCACTAAAGACGCACTGCTTGAGTTAAGTTGTATGTAATTGAGATCGTGAAATGCAATGCAGGGAAAGGGGCTGAACTATGTAAGATGGTTCCATTGGTGGTGTTGCCAATGATTTTGAGATGGAAATGGAGAATGCGAGACGAAGTGAAGCTGGTGTTGCTCTTGAAGTGACAAGGAGTTACGGTGCCTAGATGCAGATGCGATTCGGGACAAAGGCTCGTAGAGAATGGCTAATGGTGTTATGTCGCAGGTCTGAGCTGCAGAAATTGAGCTGAGCCATATGGAAGAATGCGCAAGGATGAGTCTGCAATGGGGAGTAGTGTGAGCTAATGTGAATGGTTTGAGTGGATTAGATGAATGTATGGGATCCAACTCGCATGGAAGTGCGAGAAATGAGCTTGTGGCAAAATGAGCTGAGAATGCTAAGGGAAATGATTCAAGTCTGCCATGTCAGAAGGGATAGATTGGGTAGAGCATAATGGTGTTGCTGCCATGGTTCGTACGCATGAAGTGAAGCCTAGGCATGGTAAACAAATGAACGGGAATGAAGAATACAGATGTATGTTAAGAATTTGCAGTGGAGTTGAGGTTTGAATTGTGTGCAGGATTGAATTAATCGGGTTTCGGTGTCAAATGGAAATAATGATAATGAAGTTGAAATTTGTTGATGCTATATGGCTAACAAGGGGTGCGGCTATTGAGGACTTGAATGGTTCATTGGCTAGGAGATAATAGTGCAAAATTAACAACAAGAAGTGGCCCGAATTGTCAAGATATGGCCTCGAGCCGTGAAATAGAAACGTATGAGAATTCCAAAAACTGAAATACAAGAAAGTGAGCAAGAATGGCGTTTCGGTGGTACTAGTTCCGGTTGTCAGATTTTGTAGCTTGAAGCATGAATCATTAAGTTTTATTGAATCGTGAAGGGGATATGAGTCGGATGCAAGAGTTGGCGGCTGGATATATGAGCTACGGTTCGCGCTTTTTATGCACGTAAGGGGTGGTTTGGATAATTCTTGTGAATGTTTGAGCGCAAGAGATAAGGAATTGGTTTGGATAATTCTTGTGAATGTTTGAACTGCTTAGAGAAGTGTGTAGTTGAGTCGCTGGAAGTATGCACTTCTGGTGAAGGAGGCGGGTTACTACATGCTGGATAACCTAAAATAGCATATGGATCGGATCGGAACTTTTCCTTTCATGCAATTGAAAATAATATTGAGAGAAAATAATGCCCATAACAAAATCGTAGTTTGGAGTTTACTGAACTCATAAAAACCAAAAAAGGGTACCAAAGTAAGTCCACCTTAGGCCCATGTGTGAAAATACGCGCATTTGGTTGAACTTTCTCTACCCAAAAAATTCAGGAGTTTGGAAACCAAAGCCAACTCAAATTCGGTAGCTAGGCACGCGCTCCGTTTTGCGCGACTGCAAGCTGGTTATTTCTCAAATCGGTAGTTCATGAACTTAAACAATAAATTATAAGAAATGCAATCTTTGCAAATCGTGGCTATATTGTTCATGAATTGATTCTGGATCAAACCGATTTTGTTTCAAACAGTGTCTATGAATAAAGATCTAAGCAATTGAACAACTCTTCAACTAGTTCTTATGAGTCATTTGAATCTCTCCTGACGCTCATCTGACTTCTTTGACCACTTTACGATATTCACATTGAACTTTTCCTTTCTAAATAATTGATCTACTCAAACACATAATCTAAGAGACATTTGGAGTTTATTAGAACTGTTTCATAAACCAAAACTTCTCTTTCTCATTGCGTTTACAAATCGAGGTACGCGCATCTGTTGAACTTTAATCCCAAAAATTCAAATGAACTTTATAGTTTGGAAACCAAAGCTAACTCAAATTCGTGAGCTGGATTGGCGGGATGAGGCAGAACCTCGACCGCTCGTTATTTCTAAAATCTGAATAGTTTTGCCCCTTATGAACTTAAACAATAAATTATAAGGAATGAATCTTTGCAAATCGTAAATTCGATATTGGTCACCTAATTGATTCGAATGGATCAAACCCGATTTTGTTTCAGTCTTTACCCCAAAATCAATTTTGAGTTTTGGAAACTATGAATAAAGATCTCAAATCGCGCGAACTAATTGAACAATCTTTACTGGCTATATTGTTCAACTAGTTCTTATGAGTCATTTGAACTAGTTATGAGAAAGATGAATACAATGTTAATATGGAAGTGCTCATATGGCTAACCATTGGTTAACTATTTGTGAACCAACTAAGTGTACACATTTGGGTACGGTTACTCAAACCAAAATGAAATACATTTCATTTGTGTATGACAAGCTAAGTTTCGATCTAACGGTTGAAAGATATTAGCTTGGATGAATCAGGTTTTTCATCTAACGGTGAATATTGAATGCTTTGTTACCAAGGTAACTTAGATTGCAAAACCTCGATTTGAAAACTATTTATGTGGAACTCTAGCAACTGGAAAAACTAATACCCATACCTCTTGTGTGATACTAGTTGGTTTTACAGAGTCGATTCTCCTTTAACCTTAGGTTTCTTCTCTAGACCACAGAGGTTAACGATCGAAAGACTTCATTGGGATTGTGGCTTGACGAAACTACTTCTCTTATAGTTGAGCGATATGATCTTTCCATTTTCTATCGCATACCCTCAATTGAATAATTGACTTGAGATTATATCTCCGATAGGGCAAGATAAAAGAAATCACAAACATCTTCGTCTCATCGTTTATGATTCCGCAATATCTTGTTTCGCTACCATACGATTAAGATTATCTCGAGGTGATTGATAATTTTAGGCTGTTCTTCTAGAATATAAGTCCTAAGTTATCAATTAGTTCACGTTCACCTTGATTTCTATCAAAAGACGGAACAAACTCTTAGGATTATTAGTGGAGACAGATTTATCTATTATCGTAGACTTTTCAGTGTGATACGAGATTTGTTTATTAAAGTCTTCGACTTTGGGGTCGTAGCAACTCTTAGTTGTGGGTGAGATCGCCTAAGGGAATCAAGTGCGTACTATCCGATGGGATCGGGAGACGTAAGGAGCGCAACTGTACCTTGAATCGGTGTGAGATTGATTAGAGTTCAACTACAGTCCAGACCGAAGTTAGTTTGTAGTAGGCTAGTGTCCAGAATGGTTTAATACAAAGTGTGGTGTTCAATCTGGACTAGGTCCCGGGGTTTTTCTCGCATTTGCGGTTTCCTCGTTAACAAAACTTCGGTGTCCGTGTATTTCTATTCCGCATTATATTTTGTTATATAATTGAAATATCATAGGTTGTGCGTTAGTATCGATCGATTGTGAAATCCAACCTTTGGTTGTTGATTGAAATTGATTGATCCTTGGATATTGGTTTTTGGTACCATCCAAGTTTATATCTCTTGTATTTGATAAAGACTCACAGATTTCTATTTGTTTGAGTATAGTTCAAATCGAGAGATAGAGATATTAACTCCTTGATATACTTTTTATTAAGATTGAGTCTGACTGTCTAGTTGATTCTCTTAAAAGTATATTCGAGTTAGTCCATATATATTGCTAATCGAAATATTGGGAGAGGTTGTTAGACCCCGCATTTTTCGTTAGTATTATACATATATGAAGTTTATTATAGAAAATTATTAGATAACATATATAGTTTGCTATTGAGAAGCATTGAAGATCCTCAATGATATTCCAAAAGTATCGGTTTTGGATTGGTCGAAGACCTTCATATCAATAAATATTATAATTTTGGTTAGTGGAAAGACATTGTACTACTCTTGTTAAGTTAATTACTTATATTTTTAGTAATCAATGTTTTAAAACTAAGTTATAGTACTCATGTTCAACATCTATCTTTTTTCATTTATAATTTTTTTTAGATCCGCAAACCCATCCTCATCCAATTCACTCACCATGGGTGTCATATCTGACTGGTAATGATAAGACGTAGGTGGAAATCTCAAATTCGCCATTTAGATGTATTGGAAGCGGGTGATATCAAATTCGTAACCACTCATCAGTTGCTCACCCCTATGGGGAGACCAATCCACTTGTGAATCAAGATGAAGAACGACCAAAGAAACTATTACGTCCCCAATGTTCATTATACCAACCAATTAGGCGTGAGCATTTGGCTCAAAATCTGTGGTTTTTATCCGGCCCAGCCGTATTATTACAGACGAGTTTTAGATTGGATGAGATTACACTCTAAAAAATCCGTTGGACATCCACATTCGTCAAATTTAAATTACTTATAAGATTTTTATAAAATATGATGTTAATTATGTATGGCCCAACATACCGTCGATTTATCCCTTCACCATTTTCTCCCATCAAACTTTTAGGGCTTGCGCTTGAGACGCAAAATCAAAGTCATATTCTTCTCCTTTTATTCTTTAATAGGTCAGTGTACAAGTCATTTTTGTTAATTTTATTCTTTTTCAGTTTAAAATTTTAATTACAAAAAAATCCATTGAATCATCCGCACCCAATCCGCTTTCCGTGCATCCATTGGACGCAAATCCGTTGGATATATGCGGATGGTAAATTTGAAATCCATCTTCTATTGAATTGGATCCGGATGAGGTTTGGATGAGGCAAAACCAGCCCATGCTCACCCCTAGAACTACCAATCCACTTGCGAATCTAACATGAAAAATGCTCAGAGAAACTAGTGAAGTAACCATGTGACGGGCATTTGACAGTGGCGTTAGTAGTTGATATTGACCAACCAGAGCTTGGGAATTCAAGAGAAGAAAAGTTTAAACGGGGTGTTTAATAATTTAAAAATCATTTTCAGGAGGAGAAGGTTCAGAAGTAAACTTATGAATTCGGGCTCTTCTTCGTCGGTGCAATCCTCCAAATTGAGGGTTAAGATGAGGAGCAATAAGATATAATTGCTTAATTTGCCTGGTTTACCATACGGGCCAAGGATACGTTCCAGGAAATGAAATCTCCAACAAGATCATTCATCATTATCCGCTATAAATTTCCGAAATCAATCACCTTCCTTTCCCCTCCCTCCCCATGGCAGGGCACCAACTTAGCTAAACAGTTAATCGAAATGAAAAGGGATCTTTCGTTCATGGTAACGAAGAAGCTTCTTCAACTCAACAGGGAACTGATCTGGCTTAAGCTTCTTTTCCTCCCCGGGGCAGACCACCAACTTCGCAAGCAAGTCGGCTGGTCTGTTATATTCTTTCAAATATGCATTTAGCATACCACGGTCACGATAGTAGCGCTGTCCCTTCTCCACTATCTTCCACATGATATTATAAAAATAATCTTCATAAACTTGTTCCTCCAAGGTCAGACTCCAATTCACACATGTTCGACATACCAAA
The DNA here is from genome assembly GCA_023531295.1 of Papaver armeniacum. Lineage (NCBI taxonomy): Eukaryota > Viridiplantae > Streptophyta > Magnoliopsida > Ranunculales > Papaveraceae > Papaver > Papaver armeniacum. The sequence goes on along the minus strand of JAJJWW010010949.1, from coordinate 21,658 downwards.
TCAAATGGCCCATCAGGGTGATGGCGACAACGACCCTCACTGTTGAAGATGAAAAACTCCCAGAGTGTATCAAAAACCCTCTTTGAATTACACGCAAAGAAGACTGCCGGAACATTCACAGAGATAGCTAGATTTAAACCAGCGAGGAATCCCTCCAACATATGATAAAATGCTGAAATACAACATTTAGAACCTCCAGCAACAGCAGCAACAGCCCTACCATTGTCACACCGCAACAGTGCCCCATAACCTGCATTGCTGTTCTTTTTGTGATGTCCATCAAAAGTGACTAGAAACACACTCTCAGGGTCATGAGGAGGTAGGCGGATCCATTCTGTGCTAGGTGATGTTCCAACCTCCATGGCAGATAGCTCATCTGTCATACATGCAACACCTGCCGAAGTTGTCTCAACTGCAGAATCCTTCTTCTCAGCATCATCACCATCTTCGGATACCTCATCGTCACTTCTAAAATGATCATCCGGATATTCATACCTCTGATTATCTGTAACATATGTACTGCTCCTCCAATTCACTTCACACTTTGGGAGAGTAACTCTGTGACCCTCCGCATCCACTCTGAAAAGAGCAAATTGAACACAGTATATCACAAACTGTGAAATACCTAAAGATAATTGATTCAAGATAAATAAAGGACTTGAGAGACTAAGCATCCGATCATCATTACTTAAGAAGAAGTAAGTAAATATTACCTCCAGAGAGGAGTAAACTCTTTAGAATCTTCAGAATGAACAATATTAATTTTCCATGTGTTGCTGTAGGTGCCAGGTTCAGGAGACTCACAGCTACAATAAACAATATCATTAGAAAGGCAAAATATATGTACATATATGTAAAAAATTTAAGACACTAAGCATCCGATCATCATCATTACTTAAACAGAAGTAAGTAATATTACCTAGTATTAGCTATACTTTCTTTAGTTGGCTGAAAATACACATACTCATTTTTTTCGTACTTTGATGCATCCATGATGCCCAAACTCAGTGTCACTGCATCCATGATGCTCCATATTACTGTCACTGAAAAATATAAAAAGGCAAAATACATATATTACTATCTGGAACAAAGATGAATAGATATAAAAGTAAGAGATTAAACATCCGATCATCATTACTTAAAACTTGTAAGAAGATGTGATCTGAAGGTTTACAACAATTTATTCTTCTAATTTTTCAAGGGTTGGAAACAAAAATAATGATGAAACTAAACAGACATGGGTTGGAAACAAAAATACAAAAATTACCAACTTTTGCTAATATAATGATACCGTCTGTACAAGATCGACAGTAAGAAGTCTATATTTATAAACTACTAATCTATTTGAAAGAAGGAAAGCTAACTATAAGCAGAAGGTAGATCATAAAAATCCCATTTTTAACAGGGGAAGAAATCGAAAAACTGTAACATTAAACTCAAAGAGGACGGGAATTAAAAGCAAACCTTTGCCGGGATCAGCATAAAAGGTTGGATCGGAGCTCTGGAGTTACCAGAGAAGATGGATCTAGAAGAAACGCTCTCAAGGTAAAATAAAAGCAGAAGGGAAGAAGGAGAGAAGCTAGGGCGTATAAATTAAATGAATTGGGGATTGTGTGACATGTGTCAAATAATCTCGTTGGATACTCAAAAGGGTGTAAATTGGCCAGGCCGCGAAGCCCAGCCCGTTTCCTAATCCGGACCTCATATTTAACTTCCAAAAAGCCCTCCAGGCCGGGCTGGCCAGGTAAAAATCACTATTTAAGCTTTCTGGTAACAGTCTAGGACAGGCAGGCCAAAGAGGTTTCAAATTTTCGTACTTTTAAAGTTGTATAATAAATGATTTGACTCATGTTCATGTTTGGAATTTGGATAATTTAAAACAATCCTAAGTAATGGATCTTCTAAATGCATAACAGAAATGGAAATAAAAAAAATTCAAAATTCAACCGAAATGCATAATAATTTACTTCAACGTAAAATTAAAACTCTTAAAAAAAATTCAAACCGGTACTAAGCTGGGTTGTTCTGGCAGATACCAGGCCAGACTATTAAATTTTAGTGAAAAGTCGAGCCCGATAATTTAAGATAACCAGGCCAAACGGTCATGATGGGCTTTAAAAGACTTTAAGCTTCTACAAGTACAGGCAGGCTTGGACAAGTATTTTCCGGTAATATTTACAACCCTAAATTTTAAACATAGCATGGCTGCTAATGGGGAGTATCAACTTCCTTGGGCATCCACTGCCAATGAATGAACCCTGACATTATTAACTAGAGCCTGATAAAGAGCAATCAACAACAATCCAACAAAACTCTTCAGCACCAAAATCACTCTACCAAGTACCAAAAGAAAAACAACGATAGTAATTTTATTTTTTATATTATTCGTACTTACGTGAATGGATCGCTTGCACAACAACAACTATTAGATTCCATATCCAGGAGAAACTATCTTCTAACTTCTGTTTTCGGGCCGAGGGCACGCTTGCCTGGGCGTCACGCACCGAGTCTCAAAAAAAATTGCTTCAAAAGAAAAAACTTCCGTCTTCTATCTCTTATTCTTCTTCGTTGTGCATGTCACCGGACATCCTCTATTTATTCACAAAAAAAAACATCACACTTTCCTAGTTTTACCCCCTTGCCTCCTACACCACTAGAATTAGGAAACCGATTAAAGTTAGGAAATTTGCATCACCGGCACCGCGCAGCACGCGCTCAAACAAAAACTAAAAGGGTTTTTGATAAATTCACTGGGCCGCTGCTCAAACCCAACTGCAAATATGACGGGTTCCTGGTCGCTTCCGTCCTTGCATCTTGTTTTGGATTGAACTTTAGCTTTATTGAAAACAGGAGATATATATTGAAGAAAAAGAAAGAAGAGGGTATTATCTTACATTGGCAAGTGCATTATCTCTAAAGTCACGTACAGACCCAGAATATGGTAAAAAAAAATATGAAAATCAAACCATTTAACTTCCTTTCTATAGCCTTGATTCGCCCTTTCATAGGTCCAGGCCTAGTCTGGTCCCTTCCTGGAGCAAATTCTTGGTGTTGTACACATGCATTGGCCGACCAAGTACAAGATCAAAGAACAATGGAATAGTGCAGTGTGGTGCGTTTTTTATTTGAAAAACAAGTGCCACTGGAAAGTAAGGTTCAAACGAGAAGAAATAAAAGGGTTTGCTTTTTGCCCGAGGAAGAGGGTAAACAGAGTGTACTAGGAATCACTTGATACAAAGTGAAAGTATGTTAGGCGTTTAAGAAATGGTGCAAACGTCATATTAGAATCATATGACGTTTTCAATAATCGAGAAAGTGTCATCCACTCCAAAAACTGGTCGTAACCGCCTATGTATGTTTTTTTCTTTTCTTTTTCTTTGATCAGATCCGTCTATGTATGTGTGTCCCAGCAAATTGGAGGGATAGCAAGTATCACTCCTATCTAAAACTAGGCAACGGAACATTTAAACACTAACGCACATAAATTATTAGATTAATAATAATCAAAAACATGGACATACATCGACTAGGTAACAAACCGATATTGTGCCGTCTTGTTATGCCAAAATTTGGCACATCACCCAATGTCAGTGGATGAAAATTCTCTGCCAAACGAAATTTAGGTTTACAGTTCCGAAATTTGTATCACCACAACGTAGACGTTGTGTGTGCCAAATAAGAAAACGAGGTGAGGATGCCACGCTGACATCAACACCCAAAATTCAGCAATATTGCATGGTTCTCGTTGCCCCTTAATGCCTTACATGGCTATTTTTATCCCGACAAAATTGGGGCCTATACCACTTAATTGGGGCCTATAGGTTTTTCCTTCTCACACCCAAATTATTCTAGGCACTCAAACTTTATAAAAAATACTAATTTACCCCCACATTAATTTCTAAAACTCACTAATATAAATTCTATTCTTTCTATTTTCAGTAAATCCAAAATCAAAAAAACGTAAACATAAAAAATCTTTCCATTTCTATCATAAACTTTCCAAATTCTCAAAACCCTAATCAATTTTTTTTTTTCATCCTCTACTCCGACGATCTTCGATCCAACCAAGAAGAAGGTAAATCTCCATCAACCCATCTTCTTATCTTATTGATTTACATCTTTAAATCATCGTTTTTGACAAATCAAAACTCTGATTATACCCATAATCGGTTTTTATTGATCTATCGAATAAACCGATTCTGGATTTTTTCCGACCATGAAGATCATGCACAGTAATCGGTTTACATTAGGATTAACATTATCCGATTGTATTTATATGCCAGAATCGGTTTATATATGTAATATGTACAATCCGATTAATATAGTCTTTTCATCTTTCTTTCAGAATCGGGTTACATATATTTCTTTATGTACCGATTTTTAACTTGAGTTTTGTTTATTTTTTGTGTAGAATGGACTTCGGACACCTACCATTCTACAATCGCGATTTAACCGTGGAGGATATCTTGAGGCAACCACAAAGAGTGCCGGTGAGGAGCCTATACAAGTTTTCATTCGGAGTCAAAACCCTAGCTTGAACAAGCCCTGGCATTGATTGATAAGCTTTCACTTGAAGAGCTTATTGAGGTCATCACCTTCTCCAGGATGAGGAGAAACATGATTTCATCTGGGAGGGAGGTCCATGCAGAAATGCAAGATATGTGGGAACTAATGGCTGAAGCACAAGCTGCTGATCCTGATGGTGGTGATGCTGGTGATGTTGCTCCTGCTGATGATGGTGATGCTGGTGCTCCTGCTGATGGTGGTGATGCTGGTGCCGGTGCTCCTGCTGTTTAAGTTTTACATATTAAAAGTTTAAGTTTACAAGACTTGTGGTTATTTTAAGGTTTTTATTTTGGATGATATCTGTGTTGAACTTGATGAACTTGAAGCTTTAATTATAATTATGTGTTGCTCTACAATTCTAGCCTGACATGTCAAGAATCGGTTTACTCGATATGTCTTTATAAACCGATTATGCAGGCTCTGGATGTTATTGAATCGGATCACATATGGAAATATATAAACCGATTATGTAGGCCAAACTTTCTGGATGTTATAGTATAGAATCAGATCACATATGGAAATATATAAACCGATTATGTAGGCCAATCTTTCTGGATGTTATAGTATAGAATCGGATCACATATGGAAATATATAAACCGATTAGTATTAGTGAAAATTCAAAATTTAAAATGACTCTAATCGGTTTACTTTGGTCGCAAGAAAGACCGATTCCTTGTGGCATATAAACACAATCGGATTTTATAGTCCTTCTAAAAGATCGATTATTTCAAATTATTACACGTTTTTCAAAAAAAATAGTCGTTTGGGACTTTCTCTATAAATAGAGACCTCACCCTTGGACCCCATTTGCCCCAAAATTGATCATTTTATTCCCCCTCACTCCATATACTCCACAACTACTCATTTCATACATATACATACAAGAAATGGCATCATTCGACTCCGCGGAAGATTTGGCAATCACCAAAGATTGGTATGCGGAAAAACGACTTAGACGTCAATCCTCCGAAAGGGTGGATTTCGTAACCTTTTGGGCTAGGGTACACAACACATTTAGCCAAGAGTTTGGGAATCCTAACGCAAGAAGTGTTCAACAAGTGCACGATAGGCACCTAGTCATAGAAAATGCGATACTTGCTTTTTTAGCTCTCCAACCTCGGATTTTTAACACTCGCCCCTTCACCTTGTCCATTGCACAATTTGTAAGTAATTTTGTGGTTTATTTTACGTGACCATGTTGTTTTATCTTCCATTGAAACACCACTAACAAATGTAAGTTTGTTTTTGTATTTTTGTAGCACGAAGCCGTGAAAGCGCGCTACTTGGAGGTAAAGGGGGAAGCATTTGCATTCGAGGCAAGCTATCACTTCTTGGCAGATAGAATCCCGGAGGATAACCCGGACTACTTGGATGCGGTATCGTCTTCGTCGGAGGAAGATTGATGGCTTTAGAAGTTTTTGTGTAGGTTTTGTGGGTAGACCTCTATGTAAACCCTCACGAGACTATAACGCGTCCACTATGGTCGCCTAGGGGTTTAAAGGCTTGATGCATGTGCTAAATGCATCCTACAATAATAATGCGATGAATAAAAATTGGTAATGAAAGGAAACAATCGGTTTATATATTTCATTAGAAAAATCCAATTCCCATAATCGGATTATAAAACATGTCAAAGTAAACCGATTCTGGATGTCCTCTGGTAATTCTAAACACCAATCCAGAATCGGTTTACAAGTGAATGAACGTAAACCGATTCTCGTAAACTTTTACGAAAAAAAAAATCAAAATGTTGATGTTTTGATGAACTCTCTAACATTAGTTAATCTCACATCCAAAACAAAATTAACCCCTAATATGATTAATTAGTGTTAATTAATCAGGGGTAAAATAGGTAGTTTGGTAATTATTTCGATAAGGGGTGGTGTGAAGTGATTTCTAGTGACCTTTTTTGTCATCTAGCTATAGGCCCCAATTTAGCCAGGATTTTTATCTCCATTTTTGGCAGACACGCGAAATAAAATCATCACCTTAATGTGAGTACAAGACATATGGGCCAAGCAGCTGACGCAAAGCTTCTTCCATTCTAGTTCTCCAATGCGATCAGTTTTCTACGTGGTTATCCTTTCTATCATATTATGCTCTGCAAATCGGCGATAAACTGAGTCAAATCGGTTTCGTATTTTCTCTCATTCTGTAATCATTTTCTCTACCATTTTCATGGATAACTAGAATATCTCTAATCGTTTCATCGTGATTTCTTTCATTTGAATTGTTAGATCATAGTTCTTAACTATTTTTTATTGTCCTTATTTGCAATCGTATTTCTTGCTATTTGTTTTAATGGCTGCTTAATTTCTTTGTTTCCCCTATAGGCGTTTGCAGTTCTTATTATCCCTAATGGCTTTTGCTAATATTTATGTTGTGATCATAGCTTTTGCTGAGCTAGTCTTCAAGCTCTTGCTTACAGGATTAGATGTTATGGATTTCATTGCTTTTGCGAAGGATGCTTTGTGGAAGATGTCTTGGAACCAACTCAGTTCTTTTAGAATCGGTTCAACCTCATCCCGCCTCAGTCAATTTTCAAAAAAATTCAAATTTAAAAAAGTCAGATGCATGCGAATATTCAGCAGTCTAATTTTGCTATTTTCGCTCAGTTACAACTGTTACACTTACCAAACTCGAAACAATTATCATATATTCTGCTCCCATAGATATAGCCTGGAAAATAATTTGTATTTATCTAGTAGATATCATTTAAACTAGTTTTACTCTCATAACCCTAATAACTTTCATCTAAACTACCCTCTAAAGGATCTTTCGTCTTTGAGTACTCGAAAAACTTATACTTCTATACATCTAAAACCACATTACTTGAAGAACATTGATCATCACTTATTGGAAGATATGGAAGAAGGCAATACTAGCAATGTTACCGATCTAGTAAATAAATTCAAGAAAGCTACCCTGGAACTGGGAAATATAAATGAAGTTGTTGTGGTGAATCAAAACACAACAAGTGAAAAAGAAGATGAATCTGAGTGGGAAGCAAGTGCCATTGGCAAAATAATTATAGAGGGCAGAATGAGCTATGATACTGTTCAGAAGTACATCACCTTCACCTGGCCTTTCTTAACTTTGGAAAATCTAAAAATAATTGAGGTTAAGCCGAATATGATGATTTTCAAGTTTAATGATTGGGATCTGCTTAACACTGTAATTAAACAACGTCCATGGATCATCAACAAACATCTTCTAGTTGTTCATGACTACATTCCTGGTATGATTTACACATAGAAGCATTGGGGTTTTCAACATTTGTGGATTCAGCTTAAGTACATCTTACCTAAACATATGAATGTTATTTCTGTTACTAAAATTGGTGAAGTTATGGGAGAAGTCACTGCTATCGAGCCTAAAGATGGTATAACAGTTGGTACTACCCCTGTGAAGGTGTGTGTCAATGTCGATCTGTCAATGCCAATGAGAAGAGGTGTTAAGTGCACAACTATGGCTGGTGTCACCAAATGGCAAAAATTCTTTTATAGAAGACAGCCAACAAACATATGTACTGAATGTTACATAATCAATCACTCTAAAAAGGTGTGCAAAGCGGCTGCAGATTACCTAAAGTTGGCACATGAAAAACCGTACTTTGTGGGTAAGGTTGACAACATTCGCAAAAATATTGCTGCTACCAAATCTAATCAAGCACCTGCAGTTAAGACAAACCAGAAGAAATTTGTCAAAACTGCAGTTTTCATACCTCCTAAAGATGGTGAAATGATTAATCTGGACTTTCTTATCAAGAATGGTGAGGTCAATGAAGAGGAAGATATCAGACTAGGCAAGCGTCTTAGAGCCGATAATCCTAAGCATACACATCTGTTGATTCCTGAGACTTCGTCACAAGGCACCTTAATGATATCCACTGCATCTGACCAGACTGCTCAAAAGGTCACTTCTGGGGTTAGTCAAACTGTTGACGCTAGCAAGGGGAACCAGGTAACCTACCTACATTTTTCTTTTTTTTTTTAATAAGACTTTTAATTTTACTTTACTCATTAATTGCTTCAACATTTATTGGTTTTCCATTTCTGCAGTAATTCTTACATTCTTAAATTCAGTCCTTATCATTTTTCACTTAGACCTAGCATTAATTATTAGAAACAACAGCATTCATTACATTTTGTCAAACTACATTAATCATCTACTACATGGTTTATTACTCAAATTAGTCTTGTATGCAATTCTAAGTTCTTATACTACGTCAATACTCATAAATTTAAATCTAGGAAATTCATATTACCAGCACTTTTCATCATGAAAGTAGTTTCTTGGAATGTTCAAGGCCTTAACTCCCCCTCTACCAAAGATCATCTAGGAGATATTATAAGTACACAAAACCCAGACATCATCTTTCTCTGTGAAACAAAATTAAATGAGGATAAAATGAGAACCTTATTGGAACCTTTTAGATACCCTAACATCAGATATCTACAGCCATTTGGACGCTCATGAGGTTTATTACTCATGTGGAAAAATGGATTTGTCTGTGATATAGTTGGTGCTGATGATAACATGTTTCATGCAATTGTTCAAAGTCATCCAAATGAGTAGGAATGGCTTCTCTCTTGTATGTATGGTTACTGTAATTATAGTAAAAAGAAGAATCAATGGGAATTCATCAAGGACATTGGTTCTAACATCAATCAATCTTGGGTGTTATTGGGGGATCTTAACTTTCATCTTCAAGATAATACTTCTCATGCTTCTTCTTTTTCAGATGGTTTGGTACACTCAATACTTCATGACGTTGGTTTAGAAGATTTGGGTTTTGTTGGCAGAGATCATACTTGGACAAATAATAATCTTGGTACAGGTAATAAAAGATCCAGAATTGATATGGCCCTTGTCAATGCTGCTTGGAATTCTTAGTTTCAGGACTCAAAGCTTCTTCATCTAACACAACATGGTAATGATCACTGTCCAATAATGCTAGTCACAGATTACTCTTTGCCTAATCTGTGGAAGCCATTTAAATTTTTTTTCACTTGGTTAAATGATACAAGTTGTTCAACTAAGATATCCAAAGCTTGGGAGAAATAAGTCCATGGCTCACCAGGTTATAAATTCATTAAGAGATTACAATTCACTAGAGCTGCACTCTCTAAATGGAATAAACTTCATTTTGGCAACATCAATCATAATGTGGATAATATGCAACTAGAACTAGCTGAAATTCAGAAGCTGCCCTTTTCCAGAGAAAATACTATCAAAGATGAAGATATAAGTAAAGAATTAAACAAATGGCATCAGATACAAAGTGAGTTTAATAAGCAGAAGTCTGGAGACAATTTTGTGAAAGACATGGACTACAATACAAAGTACTTCCACACTTTAACAAAAAGAAAAAGAGCAAGGAATAATATTGACTCCTTGAGAGACAATAATGGTTCATGGGTTCATACAAGAGAAGGCATCTCCACCCTGTTTACTTCCCATTTTAAAGACATATATAGGTACTTCTACATCATCATTACTCTATTATGCCTAATCTTATTTCAGATAAAGATAATAAAAGATTACTGTCAATTTCCACTGATGAAGAAGTCTTAAAAACTCTCAAAAGTATGGAGAACTGGTCTGCTCCTGGTCCTGAAGGTTTCCAAGCTGGATTCTACAAATCTCAACGGAATACAATTGGATCAGATTGAAATGGTTAAAAGGTTCTTCACTACTAAAAATTTACCCAAACAGCTTAACAATACTTTCATTTCCCTAATTCCAAAGAAGAGTAAACCAAAATCCCCTTCAGAATTCAGACCAATTAGTTTATGTAACACTTACTATAAGATCATTTCCAAGATTTTGGTTAATAGGATGAAGCCATTTATGGATTCAAACATTTCTCCTTACCAGGCTGCATAAGTTTATGGTAGATTGATAAATGATAACACCATCATTGCTCATGAATTAATTCATTCAATGAAGAGGAAAAAAGGTGAAAGTGGATGGTTAGCTCTCAAGCTTGATATGTCAAAAGCATTTGATAGACTTGAATGGCCTTTTCTCTTGAATATCCTCACTAGTTTTGGTTTTTGTGAAGAATGGTGTCAGATGATTCATTAATCTATAAGTACAACCTCTTTATCTGTTCTTCTTAATGGCTCTCCTTGTGAGTCATTTAATCCTTCAAGGGGAATAAGACAAGGTGATCCTCTATCACCTTATCTATTCATCTTAGCAATATGGAATGGTTTTCAAGGAAAATGGTTGCTTCTCAACATGATAAAAGAATCAAAGGAATCTCAGCTGCAAGAGGTTCTCCCCCTATCAATCACTTACTATTTGCAGATGATTGTCTTATATTCACTCATGCAAATTTAACCAGTGTGACTAATTCATGTTATGCTAAAGTTGAATTTCATAGCAGAGATACCTTGTCATGAGGTAAAAAATGTATTTGTTTTGGTTGTTATTAGCCACTGGTGTCATATATGATTTACACGAATAATTTGGATCAAAATCATCACACTCCTTGTTTAACAGTTCCACTTGAAATCCCATATGTCAACACAAGGATCCCGAAAAAGGAAAACTTGAAGAGTTATCATTCAAGTTTGATCTTGGTGAAACCGTGGCTAAATGAGAACATGTGAGATTGTTGTTCGCATCTTATTTGAACTCGTGAATGGAGTTTTTATATCGACATCTACCAAGATATTTTTCATGAGTTTAAGAAATGGGTGGTTAATAATATTGATGTAGATTAACAAATGGTGGTTTTTCTTTTATTGTTTGTGGTTGAAATTACTTAGGTATGGAATATATCCACTATACTGAATAAGAGTTTGACTTTAATTCACAATATGGTCAAGTCATTAATTTTGACAAGTCCTTGGTTTATTTCAGTGGCAATATGAATCCTAGCTCTTGTGATACTTTAAGACAACTATTGGCTGTCAAGCTAATGGATAAAAAGGAGAAATACTTGTGTTCTCCCCTCATTATTGGGAAATCTAAAGTTCAAGCTTTTGAAGATATACAATTGGCTTTTGATAGAAGATTAGGTACTTGGCAAGGTACCACCATGCACCAAGCTGGAAGAACCACAATGGTCAAGGCAGTTCTCAACTCAATACCTACTTATCAGATGAGCACCTTTAAAATGCCAAAAAAGCTTCTAAAGAAATTAGACACTTCACAAAAGGAAATTCTAGTGGGGTTTCAAAACAAGCAATGGAACTAATCTTGCAGCTTGGCAAGATATGTGCATATCTAAAGATATTGGTGGTCTTGCATATTCATAGATCTTGAAATGCTAAACCATGCACTTCTTACAAAGTGACCGGTTGTCAGCCGACACAAATATAATTACACTTTCTTACTACTCAAAATATATAATGAAGCAAGGGCAAGAAAGGATCGATCCCACAGAGAGGTCTAGGTTGTCAAATTGTTATGGTTTCCTATATAAAACACCGAGGATTTTGTGATTTTATAAACTAAAATAAAATAAAATAAAGCAAAGCAAACAAATCAAATCAAGGATAAGAAGATATTGGTCATGGATTTCGTTTTCATTCACAAACATGTTTTCAACACAATAACTAGAATTGATATTTTAATCTAACTTTTATCAAAGACCCTAGAATACCTTGATCGCAAGAATATCCCGCTAATCTCCTCTTGTCATCAACAAACACATTAAAAGATGCGAATATGAATTCTATCTAAAAGAACAACCTAACGTGTAAAAGCACTAATCAAGTTTAATTCCCTAGATGCATTAAGTTCTATGAAATCAGGCCAATCAAAGCAATCGAACGTGGAAAGCGCACTAATCCGATTTAACAAAGGTTATGACTCACATATGATCATAAGAATATATCACTACAAACTATAATCATATTTATGCTACTTGCAATCCGGAATTATCACTTTTGCGTATAATAAATCCTAATCTAGCAAGAGAGATGAAAACAAACTCAATCGATTCGCGACTCGACTAAATAGAATTCAAATCATGTAACAATATTGATGGTGAATCATAAACGATAATATGGAGACAAAACTAATTTATTGAATTAAAACCCATATTTGGAAATCCAACTTATTCCATAACCAATAACAAAACTCTAGCTCATATTCATGGAGTTCATAACAAGAAGAAAGAGAAAAGACTTCATGGTTCTAAACCCTAGAACAAAAGTAGAGGCAAAACGAATAGAATAAAAGATATATGATATAGATAATAAAAGATAATCCATCAAATATAGGAAAGGCCTTGCTTATATATTTTTTTTGTTCCCCTTTAATTCAATCCCCGTAAGTAGCTTAGCCCATTGCCAAAACTGAATTTCAGACAGCCCATTAGCTAGGCCCAAATCCATCTGTGTAGGTACTGGATCTGCTGAGTCGGATCGACTCGCCGAGTTAACTCGCCTGACTCCGATTCAGACAAGGTTCATGCATTTATTATGGCATTCCAACACATTCAGGCCATTCCCTCGTCTTGTACTCGCTCAACTATCTTGCAAACCATTAGCAGCAACAATTCCTAGTCCCGCTCTAAATTGCGCTTCACACAAAACCAATTGCCATCATGCCAGCCACAGGCTTCACGGCCACATACTCAAACTATCACTTCCCTTCAATCTTTCTATCAAGCCACAACCTAAAATTATCACCATATTACAGCTGCAACCATTCCTTGTATGTATTCAAATGCACAATATGGACATCCATTCTGCATCACTACCAATTCCAGTCCAATGGCAACACCAGGACCACGGCTAAGTCTTGGCAAAGATGCCACAGACCAGCCTGTCACGGCCTGTACCAATAACCCTACACTTGCATCACACTTGCACACATTGCCTCATTCAATTCCAACCAGAACTGACTCAAATCAGCCTCTCTATCTGTCTTTCTGTCATTTCCTTATATCCTTGCCTTTGACAGACCCCATAGCATCAGCCTCATTCTCAGCTCTGCCAACATCTCCCTGTCAACTCATTCCATTGCTTACCACCACCAAAACCACTCTTCACCAAAGATCACTTCTCTCGCCTAACACGATTAGCTCCACCACAATCCCAGCCAAGACCACCTGTGATCTCAGAACCATGACCACCACTTGAATCGCAGCTTCTTTCTTTCAGCTCCTGGCACTGCAATAACATTTGCTCAAGCCACTGCATCACTGCAGATTCAAGACTGAGAATAACCTCAACCCCATCTCAAATTACCCTGAATTTGCACAATCAAATCTCCACCAAAACCTTTGCCATTAAGTCCACCTGCGACTTTTCTTATTCACCATATTACGGCTGCGACATCTAATCCTTACTGCAACACCATTCTACTTTAGCTCAACTCAAAGCCACATGCAACGTCACCGCAATTCGGACCCATCTTCCCCGCAATGCCATTCCTTGAACCCACAACAACAAACCCCAAGTGTAATCGCGGCCAGAACCCTGCAGCACAAACTCCAGCTACCATTCCTTCTCCGCAACCCCGCAACACCAAGACTCATTACTAACAGCATCTCCCATCCCAATCTTGAATCCATGACCTAACCCTTGAAACACAACCAGGATATTGAATGACCTCGAATAATCCCATCACAATCTTCATCTCTGACCCAATTTCAGTAAACCAACACCGTTAGAACCATTAATTCGTTTCCATCTCTGCCATAATCCTTCCAACCTTGCATCTGAGTCTCACTCATCACAGCAACTCAAGAACCATAAATTCAACATTACCACCATCATCTCGCCCAAATCCATTGTAACCACCAGTAGATTCGATCGAAACCCCCATCTAAATCTTCTCGTTCTTCTCAGTATCAAGACCACTCCCAAATTCAACACATGAGATCCCCTTTCTCTTATTCACAAGTAGATTCTTCGTCTTTGTAACATCTTCCATGTCCCATCGGTGATGAACTAAACCCAATTTGTATCGTGGTTACAACAGCCATCTCTCTCCTAATAACGGCCTTGATCATCACAATTTCTCTTTTCTTTCTCAATTTCGGTGTAACTCATCCTCTCTAAATTTCGGATAGATGTAATGAAGAGAGCAAATCTCGATTAAGGGGTTATGTATCTTGGCACGGCTATAGGCACCCGTCAAAGGCTCGATGAAGGCTGCCTTTAGTAATTCTCATGCCTGGTTGCCCCTTAACCTCCATGCTATTGCCGGTAGTGATCCCCAAAAGAGTTGCCCCTTAACCTTGATCGGGCTCCAGTTAGTGTTCGCCTCGAAATGGCAATTTTTCCCTTTGGCTCAATTTGGGTGATTTCTTCTTCTTTTTCTCCGTGCGAATCCAGTACCTAGTAACTCAAAAACACGCGTAAAGTACATAATTCACCAGAAAAATAGCAAAGAAAGCGTAACTACTAGATAGTAAATTAGGTGTTTTACAACACCTATCAGATTCCCCACACTTAGACTTTGCTAGTCCTCGAGCAAATCAAACAAAACAATTCTAAAATACATACAACTCCGTGTCGTCGAGGCTACGGTCACTTTTAACATAAATAACAAGCCTTTAAACCACTAAGTGTCCCTAGTGGACGAGTTATAGTCTCGTGAGGGTTTACTAGAGATATACCCACAAAACCTACTTTTCCAACTTACTAGTTCTCCGTAATGATAGCATCCAATGCGCTAAGAAGACATAGAAATTCTGCACACTAGTCATAAGAAGTTAGACACATAAATGAACACAATCTCATTCTTAAAAGTTGAGAGAGAAGTAACCATCCCTTCTCGACTAAAATTCGGGTTCGGAGTGATCAAAAGTCTCGACTCTGCCTCACAAGAAAGGGTTTTATGAATTTGCACTCAATAATAAACAGCTTTTTATGGGTCACACATGTGTCCAGGTTGGAATGAAGAGAGAATCTGCGACACGTTGAATGGTAGGAAGGTAAAAACCCTCCAAGTATTTTGAAAACCCACATCTTTTATATATTTTTGAAAACCCATTTTTCTGACGATCTCTTCGAAAGGAAATCAACCATTTAACGAAGGTGGGAATATGCTTACTTACCTCGTATCCGTTCGGCGTGCAGCTAGCACCACTCTCACAGCATCCATAGAAACGTCTTCGGTCTTCAACTCTTGATGATAACTCTTGAACTTCGTAGAATCTCGACAATACGATTCTTTCCTCTAATTCCTTGTCGCTTGAAACTTCATTATGGATATTCCTTCTTTCCATTGGCTTTATTGAAAGAATACAAAACTAAAAACAAACTATACAAACCCAAAATATAATATATTTTTTTCTTTTTTTTTTTTAATTTAATTTAAATTTTTTTTTTTTGAAATAAGAAATAAAACAAATACAAAATAAAAATAAAACAAAATAATAAAAACTATTAACAAACCTAAAAATTTTCTCTTGTCTCTTTTTTTTTTTTTTTTTTTTTTTTTTTTTTTTTTTTTTTTTTTTTGAGACAAGAGAAAAATAAATACAAAATAAAATAAAATACAAAGGCCATGGTATAAGTATTTTACCGCTTGATTCTTCACAACTTGTATGTCTTGATATCATAAACTTCTCGAATTCTCATCCTTAATAATTTCCGCTCTTGTACTATAGTCTCCAACTTATAAAAATTCTGCTCCTTGTTTTGTTGCTTTACTCAAATCTGAAATCTGCCCATTTTTGTATTGTTGCTTGTAAACCTCGAACATTTTCAACTTTCCTTCAAATCTGTGATGCTCCTCTTGTTGATGATGATGGTGTTTCTATGGACCTGTTGGTGTAGAGAGAGATAAGGTGGATGGTGCTAACTGCGAACAAGATTACAAGTGGTATGTAAGTTAGCAATTCGATGTCACCAACATGGTTGATAAAAATAACACTCAAGAGATCAAAATAGTGCTTCTATGGTGGGAAATTGGACAGCTCACCATTCTGCCCGGAATTTACGTACGGTGACACACACTCTAAAAGCACATATTTAGACAGGTACAAAGAATTGAAGGTCGGTGCCTCACATTATGTAACTTGGGTAGTCTCCACTATAGGGGACCACTACTCTAATACCGAATTCAGTCTGCACCTTATTTGCCACTGGCATGGTTAAATCCAACTTTAACTCTCATACAATTAAGAAACCCGATCATGTTCTCTGTCATCTCCAAGTTCAGTCACTATTATGAGATTCTCGATGTAATCTTAGCGACATGTATACTATGTGACTCTAAACTAACTACAAGTTGGAGTTTTTTATTCACTATTTACAAAAAGTTGAAAATTTTGACTCAAAAAGGCTAAAAACTCTATATGCAAAAGACTTCCCCACACTTAAACTTCACGTTGTCCTCAATGTGTAAAACTGAAAATTCTGAATTCTGACTTAATAACAGATAAAACGCAAAAACTGTACAAATTAGTAAGGAATTTGGAAAAACTCCATTTCACAAAAGTTGTTCATCTACGTGTTTTCTACAAAGTGTCAAAAGGGCACAGTGTTTCGATAAACGGTCTGACAGTTATGGTCTCTGGAATGAACTACGTGCAGTCTGAATTTTTCTGACGAAAAGGTATTCATCATAATTCTCTTCTAAGATAGATTCCGGACGCAATGAAATTAAACATGGGGATGCAAATATGATATGAAAACTATAAAAATAAATAATAAAAGGGACTAAAATACAAAACCTATGGGTTGCCTCCCATTTAGCGCTTGGTATAAAGTCGTCAGCTCGACTCTTTGTTATCGTCCATATACCAACAATCTGGAAAAGTTGAGGATCCTTCCATAGAACCTGTTTTTCAAACACTAGCTTCACACAAATATTAGTACAATAAAGCAAAAGTGAAGCTATGAACCGATAAAAGCTTCCCCCACACTTATTCTTGTCCACACTTGGAAGTGTATAAAGAATATAGAAGTTAGTACTTCCACGGTTTCTTGTTCCAAAACCTGCATAGTATGAGAATCAAGTATCTCTAATGGCGGAAAACGAGAAACAAAGTCATTCAACAATATTCTCAAGCACATACATTCAAACCAATAAGAGGTATAGGAGAAGAAACAATAGGCAAAGGGTTAGATAAACCTTGCACAATCTCTTTTATCACGGAATCCTCTTCATCCTTGAAAAACTCAAGTGAATTATTCACCTCTTTTATATCATGGTCCTCTATTAAACCTTGCAACCATTCTTCATCCGTTTCTGCCTTAACCAAAGTTTCGACATAAACATCATCATTATAATCACTAGCAAGCTCAATTGGGTCTTCCATAATATTGGTTAAACCGGTTTCCTTCTCAACACACTCCTCTTTGTTGTAAGGCACATACTCTTTTGCGAATCCAAATTTTATTATAAGAAACTTTTTTAGAACACTCGAAAATGCATCATCCTCAAGCTCCACCCTTTGAATAGGCTCTTGATCATTATTAAGATCAATGCTTGAGTAATCTACACAAGTGTCGACATATTCCTCTTCGTCTTCATCTTGATCCCAAAAAGACTCCATTGTACACTCCTGGGATGTCACCATGAGTTGTTTCAAGCAATGTATCATAATCACCGTCACTATCATAGTCAACATAAGATTGGTCCTCGCTGAATTTAGTGTTGCTAATCTCTAACTCATCCTTTTGAATAGGTGAATGATCATTATTACGATCAAGAGTTGAGTTAACTACACAATTATCAACGAAAGTGCCCAAGGATTCGCCTCTTTCAACATTAGCATCAATCAAATATTCATCACAAACCATATGCACATTAGAATTATCCATATCTTCCTTATATTGATCTATGCCTCTTCGCAAGATAGCAATACCTTCACGAAGTTCTTGGAGTTGCTCGTTTGTAGTCTCTTTTGCTTTTTTAAATTCCTCTTGTAAAAGGTAGAAACTTGGTCTATAAAGTTAGAGACTTTTTGTTCACAGCATAAGAATCCTCCCATCCTTGTGGTTGTTCACACATACCCGCCATAAGGTTGTTGAGGAAAACCATAAGGTTCCATGGAATATTGGTCATAACCAATGAATTGGTTTTGATTATACCCATGGAATTGGTAGTTGTCATATTGTTGAGGTTGTTGAAAACCGTATCCATCCATGTTCCAATATGCTCCTTCCATAGAAATAAGCACCTGAAATAAAATTCTCAAACCAAGGTTAAAAACCTAAAATAAGAAAAATAAAACAAAAACTAAAAACAAAACAAAAATAAAAACCAAGACAAGTGACAACTGCGCCTCCCTAAGAACGGCGCCAAAATTTGACCGGTTGTCACGACACAAATATAATTACACTTTCTTACTACTCAAAATATAAATAAGCAAGGGCAAGAAAGGATCGATCCACAGAGAGGTCTAGGTTGTCAAATTGTTATGGTTTCCTATAAAAACACCGAGGATTTTGTGATTTTATAAACTAAATAAAAGCAAATAAAGAAATAAGCAAACAAATCAAATCAAGGATAAGAAGATATTGGTCATGGATTTCGTTTTCATTCACTAACATGTTTTCAACACAATAACTAGAATTGATATTTTAATCTCAACTTTTATCAAAGACCCTAGAATACCTTGATCGCAAGAATATCCCGCTAATCTCCTCTTGTCATCAACAAACACATTAAAAGATGCGAATATGAATTCTATCTAAAAGAACAACCTAACGTGTAAAAGCACTAATCAAGTTTAATTCCTAGATGCATTAAGTTCTATGAAATCAGGCCAATCAAAGCAATTGAACGTGGAAAGCGCACTAATCCGATTTAACAAAGGTTATGACTCACATATGATCATAAGAATATATCACTACAAACTATAATCATATTTATGCTACTTGCAATCCGGAATTATCACTTTTGCATATAATAAATCCTAATCTAGCAAGAGATGAAAAAACTCAATCGACTCGCGACTCGACTAACATAGCATTCAAATCATGTAACAATATTGATGGTGAATCATAAACGATAATATGAGAGAAAACTAATTTATTGCATTAAAAACTCATGTTTGGAAATTCAACTTATTCCATAACCAATAATAAAAACTCTAGCTCATATTCATGGAGTTCATAACAAGAAGAAAGAGAAAAGACTTCATGGTGTAAACCCTAGAAAATCTAGTAGGCAAAACGAATAGAATAAAAGATATATGATATAGATAATAAAAGATAATCTCAATTCAATCCCTGTAACTAGCTTAGCCCATTGCCAAAACTGAATCTCAGACAGCCCATTAGCTAGGCCCAAATCCATCCGTGTAGGTATCGATCTCGGCCGAGCCGGATCGACTCCGAAAGTTAACTCGCTTGACTCCGATTCAGATAAGGTTCTGTCGTAGGGTATTCCAACACATTCAGGCCATTCCCCTGCCTTGTACTCAGCTCCAACTATCTTGCAAACCATTAGCAGCAACAATTCCTAGTCCTGCTCTAAATTGCAGTTCACACAAACACCCATCGCGAACTCAAATACAAGCCTACTTACTACATACTCAAACTATCACTTCCTTCAATCTTTCTATCAAGCCACAACCTAAAATTATCACCATATTACAGTTGCAACCATTCCTTGTATATATTCAAATGCACAATATGCACATCCATTCTGCATCACTACCACCCCAAACAATGGCAACACCAGACTACGCAAGTCTTGGCAAAGATGCCATTGCACTCACCACAATACTGCACTAATAACCCTACACTTGCATCACACTTGCACACATTACCTCATTCAATCTCCAACCAGAACTGACTCAAATCACTTTCTATCTGTCTTCTGTCATTTCCTTATATTTCGCTTTGTCGACCTCTACAGCATCGCCTCATTCTCGCCTCCCTAACATCTCCTCACAACTCATTCCATTGCTTACCACCACTAAACCACTCTTCACCAAAGATCACTTCTCTGCCTAACACAGATTAGCTCCAGCCACAATCCCAGGCCAGCACCACCTGTGATCTCAGAACCATGACCACCACTTGAATCGCAGCCTTCTTCTTTTCTGAAATTTCTCCCCGGCACCAACATTTGCTCAAGCCACCGCATCACTGGCAGATTCAAGACTGAGGAATAACCTCAACCTCATCTCAAATTACCCCAATTTGCACAGTCAAATCTCCACCAAACCTTTGCCATTCAGTCCACCTGCATTTTCTTATTCACCATATTAGCTACTGCGACATCTAATCTTACCGCAACACCATCTCTACTTTTAGATCAACTTCAAAGCCACTCCCGCAACGCCACCACTGCACTCCTGACTCCATCTTCCCGCAATGCCATTCGAACCCACAACAACAAACCCCAAGTGTAATCAGCGGCTGAACCCTGCAGCACAAACTCCAGCTACCATTCCTTCTCCGCAACCCCGCAACACCAAGACTCATTGCTAACAAAGATTCCATCCCAATCTTGAATCCATGACCTAACCCTGAAACATAACCAGATATCAATGACCTCGAATAATCCTATCACAACCTTCATCTCTGACCCACCCCTCAGTAAACCAACACCGTTAGAACCATTAATTCGTTTCCATCTCTGCCATAATCCTTCCATCCTTGCATCTGAGTCTCACTCATCACAGCAACTCAAGAACCATAAATTCAACATTACCACCATCATCTCTACCTAAATCCATCAGGGAATCACCAAAAAGATTCGATCGAAACCCCATCTAAATCTTCTCTCTTCTCAGTATCAAGACCACCCCCAAATTCAACACATGAGATCCCCTTCTCTTATTCACAAGTAGATTCTTCTGCCTTTTGTAACATCTTCCATGTCCCATCTGATGAACTAAACCCAATTTGTATCAGTTACAACGCCCATCTTCTCCTCTAATGTACTCCTTTGATCATCATCACAATTTCTTTCTTTCTCAATTCTGGGTGTAACTCTGTCCTCTCTAAAATTTCGTATAGATGTAATGAAGAGAGCAAACTGACATGGGTTATGCGGTACCTGCCATAGGCACCCGTTGTTCAATGTAAGGCCGCTTTAGTAATTTCCTCCACAAATTTGCTGTCTCCTTAACTCATGCTCGTTGCTGGTAGTGATCCCCAAAAGAGTTGCCCTGCAACTTGACTGGGCTCAAATAGTGTTCGCCTCGAAATG
>JAJJWW010010948.1:0-33809 GCA_023531295.1 Papaver armeniacum | reverse complement strand
TGAGTTCTTCATTCATTCCCATACCGAAAATGGCTCCAACCGTCGCAAATACGAAGCTTCTTTTGAAGAAATTCAAAAAGATATTCAAGGAAAAGGTTTTACTTTAACCACCATTCCCTGGTCGAGAATCTAAATCCATTCTTCTGCTGTTTTTCACTGATCATCATTGTGATGATCATGAAATCAAAATTTCGCTTGGTCAAATTCTCGCCGGCCTTCCCATTCCTCTTTATAACCCTAACCTTCTGTTATTCTATGGAATTCTTGCTCATGCGAACTTCTCGCGAGCTGTCTATCAATTAAGCAGGGATTGCATTCGTTTATTACTTGAATTCGCCAATCGTGGCGCTGGTAAGGGGTCTCTTTACCCAACAGAAGTTAGGGACCCAAAATTTAAGGAATTGGCGATACTCACTGAAAGATACACAGTTGAGAGTTTCTACGAGAATTATGAATTCATTCCTATGAGGAGGGATAATACTCATTTGGGGTGTTAAATGCTCAAAAGAAAGGATGATGTTGCCGACGATAAGCTCCTTATGCAAGACATTGATTGTCATTCGTAAAAACAACATCCGCGTCACTCTAAAGACGATGATGGTGTGTTTTTCCATTGGTGTTAAAGGAGCCTTATATCGCAGGCTCGAATGTACTTCTGCGAACTTCGCTACTTATCGACCTTGGGTATTCAATTGGCCCGAGAAGAATAAAGAGGTATGTCTTCCAACCCACGTACTTCATAATCTTTCATTGGTTGCTTATTCCCTTATCCTTTGATTCTCGTGAAAATTTTTAGATTGAAAAGTTAAGATTGAGCTACAATCAGACCGGGAAGGTTAGCACTTTAGATGCTCTTCGCTCCGTCATGGATGAAGTAAGAAACACTTTATATATTTTTTTAACAATATTGTTGCCTCTGTTTCTTATCTTCATTTGTGTGCGAAGGTTGGTGTTGAAGTTGTTGGAGAAGAAGAAAACCCTGGGCTGCGAAAGCCAAAGGTAGAGGTAAAAATCCTCTTCGCAAGGAGAAGTCTCATTGCTCCGCCTGCGAAGAAGCGAAAACTTCACCTCCCCTCTCCTTCGAATCCTCGGTCGTGAAAATTCGTGATGAGGAATATGATGATGTGAATATCCCTTCTTCAAATTCTCCGGTGGATCTTCTATGGCACGACTATCTAGCATCTTTTACGATTCTATGCAAGGGATGGGTGACGATCGCCTTTCTAATACATGCAAGGCTCTCGCGAGTATTTGCGATTCACCTTTGCTTGAGAGTGATAGTTCTCTTCATGGGGTCTCCAGATCAGTGACTCCAAGCTTCTTAAATTCACTTAGTGTCTTGGTATGTTTTCATTCTCTTATTATTATTTTTATTTTATTTTTTTATAGTTTTGATTTTAAATCATATCTTTTTAATTTCTTTGTTTTCTTTTGTAGTCCGGGAGAGCTTCCTTTGCTGTTGCCTTAGATCTTGAGAAGAGGCGTAGTATTCTCGAAAAGAAGAATCTTCAGTTTCGCAAGAAAAATGAAGAATTGGGAGTTGAAGCTACTGCTCTTCGCAAGAGAAATGAAGAATTGGAAACTGAAGCTGCCATTCTTCGCGAGAAGAGCAAGCAATTAGAAGCTGACTCTGCCACTCAAAAGAATAAGATTTCTAGCCTTCAAAGTTCCAACCAACAGCTTTATGGTATGAAACTTTTCCCTTTTCCTTTGTTTTGTTCTCTTGTTATCTTCCCTCATCTGACTTATCATTTTCGCAGACGTTTATAACCTTTCTGAGGAAGCCATTCCTCTTCATTCATTTCCTGAACCTATGGATGATGATGCTCTTCTTGCTCATCTCAATGATTCTTTGGATAGTTTTTCAAATAACAAAATTAAATCTCTTCCTCTAAATGAACTTCAATCCAGTTTACTTATTAGAACTTGATCATAGATCTAGCTTAAGCTTAGCCAACCAACTTAAACATCTGTATCTTAGTTCTAAAGAGAAAATTAGTATTTTAAGGAAGAAAATTAGTGATCTCATAGATGATAAAGATCGCATTGCTAGACAAGGTGCTCAAGCATTAGAAAAATTCCAAAAGACTCTTCTTGAAGTTCAAATTGAACGGGATGAATCCATCCGTCAAAATGCTATTCTTAGCGAAAGAGAGAATCAAATTTTCTTCTCATAAACAATGATGATGAATTTGCTTGGGCTGCGAAGGTTCTAGATGATGCGAGAAATAATCTAGGTGTTAACATTAGTCTTCAAGTGAGCATACGGCCTTGGTTAGAGATATGGTTTACAAGAGAAGGTTGTTAATTATTCTTTTTATTTAATTGTTTGCATAAAGTTGTCATCAAATTGCTGATTCAAGGTTATATGTTCGCAGAAGCTGAAGCAAGGTTCCGAAAAAGAATTGAAGAGCTTGAATCTGAGAAAGAGCAACTTGTGTAGGATCGTAATATCGCAACAAACAAGGTTCGCGGGATTAATAAACGACAGCATCGCGAAGGAGTCGCAGGAGCTAAAATAAACGACGCAATGAATAACGACAAGCAAAACATAAAGGAGACGTGAAACACGGGCGAGGTTAAGAAGTGTCGCGAGAACGAATGTTTGTGCATCTGCGACACTTCACGGGACATTCCGAAAATAAAGGATAGCTTAGCTGTCATCCACTATGTATTACCCTATATAAAGGGCTGAGTGAATCTGTGGTGAGAGAGATCTTTTTGGAATTGTTAAGCAAGTCAATAGGAGAGAGAAGTTTAAGGGTGTTTTAATTTCTAAGTGTAATTCTATTTTTACGTATAAACATTTCATGGACTCAATCAATAAATATTCTTGATCTTACATCTTTCAATGGATTAATTAAGCAAAATTGAGTAAGGGGTGTAGTGTGGGATTTCTGCTACTACATATGCGCTAGAAACAAAGGGAACGAGCAGAGATTAGCGTAGAAATTGGAAAGAATTTGGATTAACGAGAGAAAAGGTTTGGAGAAGATACTCAAGAATTCATTGGAAAAGAAAAATGGCTAGAAGAAGAAATGTACAAGGGCAACCAACGATTGTAAGAAGAAGTGGGAGACTTATTTGGAGAAAGGAGGAATGAAACAGGGAGAATCGTCAAGGATGAATATGAGAAACGATGGAGAAGATCAAAACCAGCCACCGATCTCCCGGTAGCAAACGCAGCTGTGGATTATGATAGAGTAAGTGTACATACTTGGAGGTCGATTACGAAGACGAGAGGGAAGAGGAGCAACGGTTGGTGAACAATGGACAAGGAGAGCAAGGAATGAATGGAGAAATGAATCCGGAAAGCGAAGAAATCGCAGCATTAGAAAGATTGAGACAAAGCGATACACGAAGAGAGACGGCTAGAGGCGGAGGCGAGCAAACTTGACAAAGACAGAATCATGAATTGAGGATGGAAAATATGAGGTTGCAAAATAGGAGATCTAGAAGTAGCGTGAGATCAAGTTCAAGATCGAATAGGGGAAGAAAGAAGGAGAGTTTTACCAACAGAAAGTACCGAGGAAGAAACACAAAATCCGAGTACGAGCATGGCGAGAGAAGAGGGGAAATAGAAGATCGTTATATTCCTCGGCCCGAAAATCTTCAAAATGAGCGGAATAGGAAAAATCAGGAAACATGCAACTCCAAGAGGCCGAATGACCCAGTCTTTGAAGGAGAATAATCTTGCACGGGAGAGAAGAATTGAGGAAAACCGAGAGATCGAGGATGACATTGAGAGACACTACATTGAACAAGCGCGACTAGCTCGCGAGAGAAAGGATAAGAGCGAGAAATGGAAAATCAAGAGATGGAAGAGGCAATCCGGCGAGAATAACCATGACAATAGCGAAAGAAGAAGGGAACAAAATCGTACCAATAGAAATATTAATGAAGAATATGAGAGGGTGCGGATGAGAGGTGAGAAACTGACCAAGAAGAGAACAACCGATATAATGGCGTGCGAATGTGAAAGAAACGAAGAAGAGCGTCGCGAGGAAAGAAGAGGAGAAAATAACGAGCGGGAAGGTCAAAATAGGCACGAGCGAAGAAGGAGAGAAGCGAGTTAAAAGACCGGTAGAATCAAACTGCGAGGCAAATGAACAAATCTTAAGAGAAGCGGGCTGAAATGAGAGGATTCTTGAATAGTAGAAGGGAAGGAGGAAGGAGACAATTAGGCGAAGCCATCGCGAAGCTTGCGAAGAATCCCTTCACGCTAGAAAGTGCGAGATGGAGGAATACCTCCTAAGTGCAATCTACTGCGTTAACCAACATCTTTGATGGAACAACACATGCGGTACAACATATCAAGGCTTATATGAGATGTATGCTACGGTGGGAGAATCATGATGCTATACTATGCAAATATTTCGCATCAAGCCTAATAGGAGAAGCACTAAAATGGTTTGAAGGTGCGCGAGGAACACAATCACATCATTTAACCATTTACAAGCCACATTCACAGGGAGCATACATAAATACTTGACTCTTCGCGACCCGAGGTATTGAAGATGTATTCGGGTTGAAACAAAGGGTTGGCGAGAGCTTAAGGCGATTGACAATAAGATGGAGGACCATGTGTGAAATGGCGGGACGGGTTGAGGAAAGATATCTCATCCTCTCATTTGTGAATGCTCTCTTCGCGACTAACTTGTTATACATTCAAATTTTAGAATCAAAAATACAATCACGATGGCGAAGCTGCGAGAGTTACGGAAGAATATATTGCCTTAGAAGAAAGGCAGAATGAAATGAATTCTTATCCGATCGCGAACACAAGCTCGAATGCTGCGACGCAAGCTTGTTGCCTCAATTCATAAATACGGTGGCGAGTACTTCGCAAGGACGACAAGCAAGGAAAGGCTGATGAGGGACAGCGAAGATAGTAGCCATGGGAAGCCACGATCAAGAGGAATTTGAACGAAAGGAACTATTACAACCGTAACAGCAATAATAAGATTCGAGGCTAGATCATGTGCGAAACATACGGTGGACGAAGGCAAAATAACCGTGGAGAGCGAGAGAAGTCGCAGAATAGTATGGGAAGAGATTAAGATGCCTCCTTGAATGCTAGTGTGGAAAAGATGCAGGGAAGCTATACTTGTGATGGAAAATGTACAGACACCTTGGAACGTGGGAATGGAACCACCGCGAGCGATAGAAGTCATGAATTTTGTTCTTACCATCGCTTCCATGGGCATCAAACAAGCGATTGTAGAAACATAAAGAGAATTATTCTCGGGATGATTGATCGGGGAAGCTAAATCACTTTCTAAAGGGAGAAGAAACGGAGGCCGGACATTACCACCACCACCGGAGATGCACGGAACGATTGTCGGCGAAAGGAAAGGAAACATTGTTATAGAAGTTGGAACAAAAGCTAGAAATTTGAACTGCAACTCTATCGTCCACTCCTATCGCACAATCGAAGATTTTCATGACAACGTGCTCGATAGAGTCTTTGCGAGAGATGCTAATGATAAAGAAATAATGAGTGCAGCGAGAACGCGATTAGAAAAGTGGCGGTGAAAGACTATTTCTTTCTCTGAGATGAAGTGCCAAAAGGAAGAGAAACACATGATAGCCCGTTGGTTGTGAAACTAGAGATTAACCCAAAACAGTTGATGGAGAAGATGATGAAGCGAGAAGCTTGCTGGGCGATCAATAGAATCTAATCGACACCTAAGTTCGGTGAATATTCTCTTTTACCATACTTACAAGGCGATGGGAGGAAAAGATGAGGATTTGATCCCCTCGACATACAAGATATATGGCTTTAATGGCACCAAACAAACCAAAGGAGAGGTTCACATGAGAATACCTCTACAAGGATTATCAAGTGATATTTTATTACGTGTGGTTGACGTGGAATCTCCATATAATGCGCTGATTGGGAGGCCATGGCTTCATGAAATCTTGGGAGTCGCATCAACATATCATCAATGTATAAAATTTCCACGTCAAATGGCATTGGTATCATACAGGGAGATTGGAAGGAGTCGCAACAATGTCATGAGGTCGATGTAGAAAGCTGCGAAGAAATAAATACCAAAAGAAAAGGTTGGAAGCAACATGTGAGAGATGAGCAGAGAAAAGAAAAACTGATGGTGGATGCTATAGAAGTAAGGACTGAACATACCTCGCAAGGTGAATACCTAGAGATAGGCGAATATTATGATAATAAAGGAGCAAAGGATATGAGGAACAAAAGGCATAAGAAGTGAATAATCAACAAAAACAAGAGAAAAAGCAGCAATTGAGTAATGATGTGCGAGAATCTTGCAGCCAAGAGTATATGGGAATTCAGTTAAGAAAGAAAAATGAAAATGCAACAAATGAAATAGAATTGTCGCGAATACTTCGTAAACAAATATCGGCAAATAATGAAACATGGATGATTGAATGATTTAACAAATATGAATGAGTAAAAGAATGGGACGAACCTTTATGGCGTACACCTAGTTCGCGAATAACATTTCGTAAGAGGCAAATGTAAGACCTAAAGTGCGTCATATAAGGGGTATCTCTCGACATGGCTCGGGAAGGTTACACCGCTCCACGAGCTTTGAGTCATGAAAATTTGGGGCCCATGAAAGCTGTCAGGAAAGATACCTTGGATTCCCAACTATATAAGGTTATACCCTGGTTGGGCGACCAGGGTCTCTTCCAAGGAGTCGGTGTATGCTCAAGGCGCCGAGTACACGGTTGAGCCGAGTGCCGGGATGGATAAACCTACCCTGGCCATTCTTGGCAAGTCTTGGCATATGTTGCATTCGCCCGAAGAAAACTCCACTTAGGGTGCAGTCTCGTAACCATAAACCATATAGGTATAAGGGATAAGAGGCTGCCTAAAACAACCAGTTGTTGTTAAGACCGGATGGGAGGAGCTAGTCTTGTATGGCCGATGTTTCGCCTCCTTGAAGGGGCAACCGGGGAGATGATAAGGCGACGCTCTCCATTAGGGGAGTGTCAAAACGAGACGCAAATGTCATAAGGCTATGTTTCGCAAGAGAATTTAGGCTCGTCATATTTGTGCAATGATCTGCGAGGCAATAATACTAACGCGAGGGTAAGGCGAGATCAATGGGTCTTTACACGAAAGTGTACGGACGTCCTGCGATTTCGTCGCACGACGGCAATGTCATGGGGCTTTGTGTTCGCAAGGATATTGTAGGATCATAATATCGCAACGTCTGAGGCTCGGGATTAATGAACGACGGTGTCGCGAGGGAGTCGCGAGGAGCTAAAATAAGCAGCAATGCAATGAATAACGACAAAAGAACATAAAGAAGACGTGAGACCTGGCGAGGGTTAAGAAGTGTCGCGAGTGAATGTTTGTGCATCTATGACACTTCGCGAACATTCCAGAAAATAAAGGGAGCTTAGTTTGTCATCCACTATGTATTACCCTATATAAAGGGCTAAATGAGTCTGTGAGAGGGAGATCTTTTGGAATTGTTAAGCAAGTCAATAGGAGAGAGAAAGTTTAAGAGTGTTTTAATTTCTAAGTGTAATTCTATTTCCTTGTGTAAACTGTTCATGGATTCAATCAATAAATATTCTTGATGTTATGTCTTTCAATGGATTAATTAAGCAAAATCGAGTAAGGGGTGTAGTGTGGGAAATCCTGCTACTACATATGCGCTAGAAACAGGGACCTCATTTGTAAAAGAGAGAAAATTGCAATTAAAACTGTTTGAATCAGGAAAATGAGAAAGGAAAATCTTAAATCGGATGAAAAAGATATGGCATGCAACACAGACACAAGAGTAATGATTAGTGAATTTCATGAAAACATCAGAGGAAGAATACACAAACGAGATTTTGAAGGAAAGAAGATTACGGATAGAGAAATAATATCACCTTTGAAGGATTGGGAAAAGCAAGAAATAACTTTTACGGCGGAGGAAATATCCAAAGAAAATTTGGATCACACGTCTCCACTGGTGATCGCAATAAACGCGTATAAGGAAGGAGAGGAATTAGAAAACACAGTGAAAACATGGGTAGTGAATGGAGTTTTAATTGATACAGGGAGTCTGGTGAATATCATGTTTTATCACGCTTACAAAAAGATGGGATTTAAAGACGAAGATATGATTTTCGCGGCGTACAATATTCAAGGTTTTGGTAAATCTATAACAAAAGTTAAAGGGGAGATAGAAATACGAGTTCCATTAGGAGGAATCGAAACACAGGTGACGTTGAGTGTAGTGGATATGGAATCACCGTATAACATATTACTAGGAAGACCATGGGTACATGCAATAAAAGGCTGTGGCGTCGGCCTTCATCAATGTATTAAATTTCCTACACCAACCTGTGAGTCAGCGAGATCAAAGGGGATCTTTGCTAAAGGAAGAATATATTATCAAAATGAAGTAAAATGTTACGAAGAACAAGTGAACAAGCGAAAGAATATATCAAAATATCGCAAAAAGATGGCGAGGCGGCTAAGAAAGAAGAAGAGTTCGGAGTTTACATGATCGGAGCGAAGGAAGGAAAAGGCATACCTAGCGAGATCTCGGGAGAAGAAAATGATCCGCGAAAGAACAAGAAAGGACCAACCCCTATGGGAGAACCAGAAGACCGTTACGTCGCGAGAGAGCAAACCAAAAAGTGAATATTGGAACTAAGGAAAAACCCAAGATGCTAAAATTGGAACTAGCATGGGAGCGGAAGAAGAAGAAAAGAAGCGTCGATCTATTGCGGAATTATAAAGATATCTTCGCGTGGGATATGGATGAAGTGCAGGTATAGATCCATCGATGCTTTGTCACAAGTTGGAAATTGATAAAAATGTGAAGCCATTCAAACAAAGAATTAGAAAGATAGCAACAACATATCACCCACAGAGATAGAAGAAGAACTGCAGAGAGAAGATCTTTGGATGCGAGGAATTATTAGACAAGCAAAATATCCTGAATGGATAGCGAACATGGTTATAGTTCCAAAAAAGAACAAGGGAATAAGGATTTGCATTGATTTCAACGTCTAAATAAAGCTTGCCTAAAGACAGTTTTCTATTCCAGACATTCCGCAATTGGTCGAATCAGCAGCCGGGAACGAAAGAGTATCATCGCTGGACGGATACAAAGGTTACAATCAAATTCCTCTCGCCGAGGAAGACCAAGAGCACACTGCTTTCTTCGCTCCAAGAGGATTATCTTTGTTATACTAAAATGCCATTTGGTTTGCGAAATCTTTGAGCAACGTATCAAAGGATGGTAGAAAATGTATTCGCGAATGGATACATAAAACACTAGAGGTATACGTAGATGACATGCTAGTGAAAAGTAAAAAAGCGAGAAGATCACGTCACGAGACTTAAAAGATATTTTTGAACAAATGAGGCGTTTCAACATCAAAGTCAATCCCGAGAGAAATGTACCTTCGGAGTTGCGTCGGGGAAGTTCTTGGGTTACATTATATCAAAAGAAGGAATACATGTTGACCGGAGAAAGTAAAAGCGATTCGCGATATGCCGACACTGCGGCGTAATGGACGTTCAAAAGCTGAATGGGTTACTAGCATCATTAGGAAGATTCATCTCGCGGTCATCGATAAGTGTAAACACTTTTTCGGTGTTCCTGAAAAAGGATCGAAATTTAAGTGGACGGACGAATGTGAAAAGGCTTTACAAGGGATCAAAGAGCATTTAATGGATATATCCATTATGCGAAAGCGAGAGCGGAGAGGAATTATTAATATACCTCGCGACAACATCGCATGCCTTAAGTGCGGTTTCTGCTGAAGATTACCTTGAGTAGAAAAACCAATCTATTATATCGAAAAACTTTTAATGCTGCGAAAGAAATTATTCGAAGATTGAAAAACTAATCTTGGCGTTAGTCTATCGTCGTTTAAACTTCGCATATATTTTCAGCACATCTAGTTAGAGTGGTAACAAAGGTACCAATTGAGTCAGTAATGAAAAATTCGAAAAGATCAGGAAGAGTCGAAAGATGGAATGCTCAAATTAGCCATTACAAACTAAAATATGAAATATTATCTTCAACCAAGTCACAGGTTGTCGCAGACTTTCTGGCAGAATTTCCTTTGGAGGAAGATGAAGCGGTGGATGAAATGATGGATGTAGAAGAAGAGCATGGAGATCCAAAAGACTTGTTAACGAGCGGATCGGTGGGAAATATTAGTGGATGGATCATCAAATGGAGAAAGGGTAAAGGAGTGGGAATTGTTGTGATTTCGCGAAGGCAATAAGTTAGCTTTTGCTTTTAGATTGGAATTTGAGTCTACCAATAATGAAACGAGTACGAAGGAAGCTATAATACATGCTCTACGATTTGCGGTAGAGATGAAACCCCGGAGAATGTGAGGATTACCGGTGACTCGCAATTGGCAATTTGTCGGATAACGAGAAGTATGCTACAAATGATCCATCCCTACGAAATACGGGAAGCTTGTAGAAGTATTGTCGGCACGTATAATCTTAGAAAATAAAATGGAGGCACATATCAAGGAGAGATAATAGACTCATGAGACGCTTTTGCCTTTATATCAAGTATGATGACAGGACCCTAACCTGCGAGGAATATCAAAATACGAGGCGTTTCGTGGCGCCATCGATTAATAAAGAGGAGGGACAAGAAGCAAATATAATGATGGTGGAAGATGAAATGCAATGTCGCGAGGAAGACGGAGAGTAGAACTTCACGCATACTTAATGAAAGGCGAGTTGCCAAGAAATAGATTGGAAGCACACAAGTTAAAGAGCAGGGCAACAAATTATGAATTACGAGACGGCGTGCTTTATCGGCGTTCTTTTGATGGACCTTCGCTACGATGTCTGACAAGGAAAGAAGGAGAAACCATATTGAAGATGCTGCATAGCGGGGATCCCAAAACCATAGCGGCGGGAGATCATTGGCATATAAGGCAAAGACGCAAGGATATTATTGGCCATATATGCATGAGGACGCGAGCAATATCCAGGCAGCTGCGAAGATTGTCAAAGACATGGGAAGAAGATACATGCACTGAGCACCGTTAAATTCTTCGAGAAGTGTGTGGCCTTTTGGAAAATGGGGTTTAGATATTGTGGGACCATTTTTACCTAGAACAGGACAAAGAAGGTACTTAATTGTCGCATGAACTATTTCACAAAATGGGCGAGAGGTGAAAGCGGTCCAGCACATTCGCGATAAGGATGTTTTTACTTTCATATTTGAAAATATTATATGCGAGATTTGGGATCCCCGCACAATTGGTATCCGATAATGGGAAGCGATTTGAAGGGCAAAATATAGAATTCTTTGCTTAATGCATTTCGAGATAAGATGTGGAAAATCAACTCCATTATATCCACAAGCTAATGGCCAAGCGGAGGCAACAAACAAAACAATTGCCGATATATTGAAGAAAAAGTTGGAAGGACACAATAGGGGATGGTGCGAACAAGTACCCAACGCATATGGGCTTATAATACAACTAGAAGAGAAGCCACGGAATGTCCCCTTTTGCTTAACTTACGGAGTTGAAGCGAAGACTCCCAACAGAGGTTGTGATTCCGACAACCAAAAAAGAGGTCTGGGATAAAAATCTTAGTGCAGGAAACATTCTAATCATGTTGGATGAATTGGAGGAAAAGCGAGAAAAGGCATTGCGACACATGGAACATTATCGAGAAAGACCGGGCTAGAGAATATAACAAGCGTGTAAAAATACGTGAATTCCAACCGGAGAGACTTGGTGTTGCGAGAAACCCCAATATATCAACGTGAAAGTGGAGGAAAATTGGCCAGAAAATGGGATGGACCTTATATTATAAAAGAGGTAGTTGGTACAGGGGCATATAGATTGATGGATCCCGAAGGAAAAGATGTGGGACAAAAATTGGATAGACCATGGAATAGATTATATCTCAAGTATTACCCGTAAAAATGGGAGAGGAAAAATGAATCAAGATGAAGTACTTCTTCGCAAAAATATTTGCGACATTCAATAACATGCGAGAGAAAACCACCGAAGATCTCGCGACAAGAATAACAAGAAGTCATGAATGACTTAGCAAAACAACAAGAAATAATGAATGATTAAATGAATGAATTGGCGAATATCTCGCAAGCAAAATAACAAATGATGAAGAATGATTGAATAAAAGAATGAATGAATGGGACGAACCTTTATGGCGTACACCCTAGTTCGCGAATAACATTTCGCAAGAGGCAAATGTAAGACCTAAAGTGCGTCATATAAGGGGGTATCTCTCAACATGGCTCAGGGGAAAGGTTACACCGCTCCTGAAGCCTGAGTCATGAAAATTTGGGGCCCATGAAAGCCTATCCGGGAGAGATACCTTGGATTCCCAACTATATAAGGTTATACCCTGGTTGGGCGACCGAGGGTCTCTTCAAGGAGTCGAGTGTATGCTCAAGGCGCCGAGGTACACGGTTGAGCCGAGTGCCGGGATGGATGAACCTACCACCGGCCATTCTTGGCAAGTCTTGGCATATGTTGCACTCGCCCAAGAAAACTCCATTTAGGGTGCGATCTTGTAACCATAAACCATATAGGTATAAGGGACAAGAGGCTGCGAAAACAAGCTGGTTGTTGTTAAGACCGGATGGGAGGAGCTAGTCTTGTATGGCCGATGTTTCGCCTCCTTGAAGGGGCAACTGACAGGGGAGATGATAAGGGCGACGCTCTCTATTAGGGGGAGTGTCAAAACAGACGCAAATGTCATAAGGCTATGTTTTCGCAAGAGAATTTAGGCTTGTCATATTTGTGCAATGATCTGCGAGGCAATAATACTAACGCGAGGTAAGGCGAGATCAATGGGTCTTTACACGAAAGTGTACGGACGTCTGCGATTTCGTCGCACGACGGCAATGTCATGGGGCTTTATGTTCGCAGATATTTAGACCTGTCATATTGTTGCAACTAAAACATCTGCGAGAGGCAAAAATACTTGGAAAATGATAAGGCAAGATCAATGGGTCTTTACATCCAAGTGTAAAGACGTCTGCGATCTTGTCGCGATGAAAGGTGGCGGGGAAGACCTCTAATTAGGGAGGTCTAACTTGGAAGACCACACAAAAATGATAAGACAAGGTCAATGGGCCTCTGCATGAAAATGTAAAAGGCGCTGCGACTTTGTCGCGATGAGAAAAATTAAAATCAAATCCCTCGATTGGGATGGATTTACTTAATAAAAGATTGAATGAGCGAACATGCTCGCAAGGTGGTCTTAACTAAGAAAGGAAGAAAGAAATATGGAAATTACTCAATCAAAAGAGTTAAGTCACTCAAACAAAAAGGAATTCTAACAAATTACAAAGAGAATTTAACTCTCTACATCCGCATTATCAAATACGAGAGGATGGTTGAGGCTTTTATAACCTTTATTAGCTCCACATCCGCCGATTGATGGATCTTCTTGAGAAATGTTTTCATCATCTTTGTTCTCGCTTGATTCTTGGACTTTCATCGAAATTTTTCTATTCGGCTCTTCATCGACGACTTCCTTACTAGGGAGATCTTCGCCGCTTTCATAGTCATAATCGCTATCAGGAGGATTAGGGACTTCATCATCACTTACTTCCAGAGGATCAACATGTATAGGATCAAGAGACTTAGACAAGTAAAATCTCATTCACGAGGATTTCAGCTTTGAGGGGGAATGACGGCGCTTTTTGTTGGTTTTACTATCTATGTCTTTACGATGAACATGTAATCAAATCTACGTTACGCACGATCGCGAGAACGAGCAAGAGAGGAAGCGGTAATCCATTTTCTTTGCGAATTTTGGAATAATCGATTTTAGAGTAGAAATGACGCGCGAAGCTTCTTCTCGAGAATCTCGCATAATAAACACGCAAGAAAAGGTTAAAAAGATTCTTACAAAGACCTTTGGAACTTTCGGAATAATTAAAAATTTGTGAAATAAAAGAATTAAGGTAGTCAAATAATTTGACTACCTTCCTTTTGAAGAGTAAGTTGTTGAATTAAAGCCAGCGGTTATTCCCCAGACGAGTCCATGGCATCATCAAATGAGTCTCCAACTAAACCTTTCAATCGAGATCGCAATTTCTTGTCATTAGAAACAAGTATGGAATTTTCGGTGGCGAGTAGAGTTGAATTTTCTAATTTGGTGCATTGTTCTGGAATTGCTTAACTTTTACACTCAAAGTTATTCTACCTTGAATAAGTTTATCTCTCTCGGTGGAACTTTCTTCAAGTTGATTTTTCAAAGTATGAATGGCACTGTTCTTGTTCTTTGCATAGTTTTTGACAAGCATCATCTTTTGCGAGTAGATCGCCACCTTATTCAACAGAGAACGTTTATCTTGTGAAAGAGTTCGATTCTCATCGATAAAGTTTCCAACTCCAAATTAGTTTTAGTCAAAGAATAAGAGAGCGAGATAAGTCATTACTTAATGAGTCTTGCTTTTGCGATAAATCAAAATTCTCTTTAGACAAGTTATTTATTTGATCAATTGCATAGGTATGAAGATTATCTAAGAGATTATCTTGCTCCATCCAAGCATCTCTTTCAACTCGAACTTCTTCAACGATAGACTCCGTCGATATATCTCCATTATTCGTTTACGGTTTAATTCTTGGAGGACGAACAAGGGTTTGAGTTGTAAAAAAAAAAAAAAAAAAAAAAAAAAAAAAGGTGGCGAGCATACCTTTTAATTCTTCATTCTTCTTGCGAAGATTATCACGATCTAGTGAGATATTGAGAAATTTTGATTTTCAAGGTG
This sequence comes from Papaver armeniacum, assembly GCA_023531295.1. NCBI lineage: Eukaryota > Viridiplantae > Streptophyta > Magnoliopsida > Ranunculales > Papaveraceae > Papaver > Papaver armeniacum. The sequence continues at coordinate 19,074 of JAJJWW010010948.1, read as the reverse complement.
GAGATTATTGCATTTCACAACCATAACTTGGAGATCATCCTTGGGCTTATTAATCTCTTGAACTAAAGATGTTTGCGAGATCCTATCGGGACCAAGATGCTTACTTAAGATCTCGCGGACATTGGATTTAACGAGATCTGCGAAGTCTTTTTGGCATCATTCACGAGATCGAAAGGACCTTAAAGGCCACATCTATCCCCTCCAAATTTTCTGGAGTTAGAGGAATTTGTTCAAACAAAGAAAGACGAGTCGTCTTTTGTCAAAGGAACCTCATGAGAAGAGGAAGTTTCAGGGAGAGAAGTGATTGGAGAAATAGCAGGGACATTGATAGCAGGGGGTGGTATAATATCGTTTGTAGGAGGACAGTTGTAAGGAACTTGGTCTATGAGGAGTTGAGGTATAGGAATATTGTCGCTAGTGATGTTACCAGAAGAAAGAGGCACAAAATTATCTTGCGACGATTTCGCAGCAGGAGACGAAGGTGTGAATGAAGGAAATGGAACGTTGGGGGTAACAGGTTTAGAGAAGCGAAGCCTTTTGGGAGCATGACCAGTAGTTTTATCATCCTGCGAATGACAAATTAAATAAGAAACAGAGAGGCAACAACGTATTGTTAATAAGAAACAAATGTTTCTCGAATACCTTGTCACTCGTGATCGTCTTTTTGTAACCGTAGACTTTGCTCGCGAGGTGGGCTTTGGTTGTGTGAGGGATTCTTGTTGCGAAGTAGATTTCGATGGCGAGCCCAAGGAAAGAAGAGGATCCTTCACGATAAACTTAGTTCTGGGTTGGTTCTTGCTAAACAACAATGGCAGAAAGAAAATTACAAAGTTAATCATACCGGTGTGATTTCAACAAAGAAAGCTAATCTCAAATTTGATCAACCACAAAATCAGCCAGATATGGCAAAATTAACAAACCTGGACGCCATGAGAGTAACAACTGGTAGGGAATAGCTAAAGTGGTGAAGAAGACGGCAAGAGGCAACAATAAGCAAACACTTGCAGAACGATGAAGAAGAAGAACACTTGCAGAAGAAGAATACTTGCAGATGATGAAGAAGATGAAAAGGAAAAGGAAAATTTTTCATAAGGGATACTCCTATAAATAGATGAGAAAAATGTTATGACCGGATAACATTAAATGCACCGGTAAAAGAGGAAAATATAGACACGTGTAAACGGTCACTGCTAAATCCAAGGAAACCTGACGGAAAGAACTTCAGTAAAATCCAAATATACAATGTATTTCTTAATAGGCGAGGAGACATTGCGAAATTGATTATTTTCTGTAATTCGCGAGACAAGAAATGACATTTCGTATATATATTACAAAAAAGCTTCGGAACTTTGCAAAAGAATAGAGGCAAGTACGTACTTTTCAAGGAAAGTATTCTTTCGCTCGTTCCTTCACCAATTGAAACCAAGGAATATGACAACAATGAATTTTTCCTTCAAATCGCTCTTCAAGCAATATTCAAGGAAAAAGAGGCAAGATGTAGGATCATAATATCGCAACGTGACAAGGCTCGCGGGATTAATGAGCGACGGTGTCGCGAGGGAGTCGCAGGAGCTAAAATAAACGACGCAATGAATAACGACAGGCGAGAACATAAAGAAGACGTGAGACCTGGCGAGGGTTAAGAAGTGTCGCGAGAGTGAATGTTTGTGCATCTGCGACACTTCGCGAGACATTCCCCGAAAATAAAGGGGAGCTTAGCTGTCATCCACTATGTATTACCCTATATAAAGGGCTAAATGAGTCTGTGAGAGGGGGAGATCTTTTGGAATTGTTAAGCAAGTCAATAGGAGAGAGAAAGTTTAAGAGTGTTTTAATTTCTAAGTGTAATTCTATTTCCTTGTGTAAACTGTTCATGGATTCAATCAATAAATATTCTTGATCTTATGTCTTTCAATGGATTAATTAAGCAAAATCGAGTAAGGGGTGTAGTGTGGGAAATCCTGCTACTACAGATATATAGGCCTGTCATATTGTCGCAACTAAAACATCCTGCAGAGGCAAAAATACTTGGAAAATGATAAGGCAAGATCAATGGGTCTTTACATGCAAGTGTAAAGACGTCCTGCGATTTTGTCGCAATAAAAGGTGGCAGGGAAGACCTCTAATTAGGGAGGTCTAACTCGGAAGACCACACAAAAATGATAAGGCGGGGTCAATGGGCCCTTACTTGAAAATGTAAGGGCTTACACTGCGTTATTGCGCAATGAGAAGAGATAAAATAAATTTATGAAGATAAGGCAAGGCAAGTAGAATTCTTGATTTAAGAAGATACCTGCGACCTCGTCGCAACAATACATTTCAATAACAATAAAATTATTATTCAACCACATACATCATGACAACTAAAATCTTCCATCTGAAGATAAATAACAGAGGCAAGTATGGGAATGAAAAAGATGGAATATTGTTATTCATCTTCTGATGAAAGAGTTATACGTCAATAATGTTAGCCAATTATATTACAAGGAAGAACTACCGAAAAAGGGGAGTGAAGATTGAATTCAGGGGGGGGAAATCCAAGAAGTACACTATGATAAAGATACAGAAATGTACAGATATTACAGGCAGAAAAAGAAAACAAAAGGAATTATCTCTTTGGTGATTCTTCTCCTTTATCTGATTCTTCGCTCTATTATTCTCATCGCTGAACTTTCTCCTTCGCTAGCCTCACTATCGAAACGTCCGAGACAGGTGATTCTCAGGAACTTCTACAGAAAGCCAGGGATATGAATGAAGAGGGATTTTGTGGTCATTACAAACATACTCCATAGCTTTGTTACGAAAACGAACTGCATCATTATTAAAATTCGCCACTGTCGTTTCAAATTGTTTCTTCAACTTGGAATACTTGTTATTACGAAGGGAGAGACTCTTTGCGAGTCAGTTGTTTTTCGCTTGAGTTCTTCAATTCTCGCTGGAAAATTCTTGGCGAGTTGTTCTTTTTGATTCAAGCTCTCTAATCCTAACCTCGAAGCCTCTTCTCGCATTCTCGCAAATAAGTAACAACAAGTTAATAATTTACAAGCAATACTACGAGGTAAGAAGCAATAAGGTGTAATAAGTAACCTTCTCTATCAGATATCATATCTTTAATCAAGGAAGTATGCTCGGCATGAAGACTAACATCAACACCTAGGTTATTCCTGGCATTATCTAAAACTTTCGCAGCCCAGGCGAATTCATCATCACTATTAATAACAAGAAGAGAACGAACTTGCTCTTCCTCGCCGCTTACGCATGGTATTCTCGATGAAGGAGTTCATCTCGTTCAACTTGCACACCGAGAAGAGATTTGTGGAATTCTGCTAACGCCTGTGCACCTCTATTAGTAATGCGATCGTTCTCATCTATGAGATCACTAATTTTCTTCCTTAAAATCTTGATTTTCTTCTCGGAATCAAGGTACATTCGTTTAAAGCGATTAGTTAAATTTAAACTAGATCTGTGTTCGATCTCTAAGAGATGATATTTGGATTGAAGATCCTTTAACGAAAGGAGGTTAGTTTTATTTGAGGAACTACTTAGAGATTGATTGAGGTGAGCGAGAAGAAGGTCATTATCCATAGGTTCAGAAATGTATGGAGAAGAATAGCCTCATCGGAGAGATTATATACATCTGCGAAGGTAATAAGTTAGGTAGCAATATGCGACCGATAAAATAGAAATAATAAAAGGAAGAAAATCTTATACCATAAAGTTGCTTGATTAGCGTTAAGAGTGGACACCCTATCCCTTTGAGAGTCAAGTTCGGTATTTAACTTTTGAATTCTCTCGTCTTTATCGCGAGATGACGCAGACTTCGATCTCTAATTCTCGAATCTTCTTGTTCAATTGCGAATTCTTCTTTTCAAGATTGTTGCGTCTTCTCTCGAGATCTGAGGCAACTACAAAAGAAGTTCTTCCAACCTATAAAAGAAGATAGAAAAATCATTAATATATATATATTTAAAAATTTAAAATTAACAGGGAAATATGACTGCATGCGTACCAAAGATCCAAGTGCATTCAAGAAGTCAGGAGACACGATTCTAGAGGCTCCATTGAAAGAATCATTGCCTTCTAGTAAAGTAGCATTACACACATTTGCGAGAGTCCCGCAAAGGGAAGCTAGGGGAGCATCTCCCATTCCTTGGAAAGAGTCTGAGAAGATGCTAGATAACCGATCCATAGGAGAACCGGCTAATGGAATCTCTTTAGCGAGAGAGAGATTCGAATCATGGTCATCTTCATCAGAAGATTCGGAGCTTGAGTTAAGGCGAGAAGAAGATTGAATCTTTCGCTTCTTAGTTAATGGAGCAGAAGATTTATTTTTGCGAACGACGGTTTTGCCCTTACTTTTAATCTTCGCGGCTACAGCTTCTTCAACTCCAACCTTCGCATACGGTTAAAGATAAGAAACAGAGGCAACAATATTGTTTCAAATGACAAAGGAAATGTTTCTTACTTCACCCGTAAGTTTATCGAAGTATCGTCGAGTACTCTCCAACGGGTTATTCTTGTAGCTTCTTCAATTTGGCGATCCGAAAAATTTCACAAACTCAGCAAATATAAAAAGAAAGTTGCGAAAGCAAAATTTGAAGTGGGAAACATACCTCTCTTGCCTTATCAGGCCATTTGAATTCCCAAGGATGATATCCTGCGAGATTCGCAGGAAGAATATGCGAGCCCGCGATGTAAGGGCCGTTTAAAACCAAGGGTACAACCCACCACTTCTCATCTTTGGAGTGGCGAGGAGTAGTATTATTGCCCTGTGCTTGGTCAATATCTTGCATGAGCAATTTATCCTCGTGGACATTATCCTTCTTTTTCGGGCGAATGCCCCAGCGTGATTTCGCATTCCTCATCTTTATCACTGAATAATTTTCAAAAAAGTTCTCTACAAGTGTACTTCTCGCCAGCTATTTCCAAGTCTCATAAATCGGGGTGTCTAACAGTAGTAGGGTATAAAGATCCTTTGCCAAAGACCACGATTCGCGAACTCAAGCATTAGGCGAATGCAATCGCCACTCAATTGATAAACAGCCCGAGAGAATTTTTCATGGGCCAAGATTTCATAAAATAAAGGCATCTCGGGATTGTACAAGGGAATGGGAAGTCCCGAGAAAGCCGAGACCTAGCGAGACTATAATCTTTTGATCATCACATTGATGATCGTAAAATAACTTTGCGAAAGAATAGATGAAGATTCTTGATCGGGAATGGTTGATAGAGTGAAACCCTTCTCGAGCAACTTCTGTTGAACTTCATCAAAAGAAGCTTTGTATGCACGACTAATGGAAGCCATTATCAGTATGGGAATGGATGGGAGGTTAAAGATTAGGATCAGCGATAGAAGAGACGAAGAAAATATTTGCAGTAGCAGGAGCGCAAATTGCGGAAGGAGAGAGTCAAAGAAAAGTTGCAGAGAGAAACTAAAGGATGAAAAGGGAGAGGAAAAGAAAACTATATATAGGAAAAAGATCCTCGAGAAAAACGAGGTCATTTAATGCGAGAAGAGACATGAACGGTCAAGAATAAGCGGTTGAAAGAGACGTGTCAAGAAAAGACATTAATAATCAAAATCCGTGTAAAAGTACAAAACTGAAACAGATAAAGATAAGCAGTCGCAGAGAAATCAAAAGAATCACTCATGATACTCTTCCCTTCGCAGGAGAAATATGAGGAGAGACAGGAGGCGATACTACATATACATCTCAAAGAAGCTTCGGAACTTCGCCAAAGAATAGAGGCAAGTACGTACTTTTCAAGGAAAGTATTCTTTTGCTCGTTCCTCCATCAACAAAGATCAAAGATCGCTACAACAACAGATTTTTCCTTAAAGACCGCTCTTCAAGCAATATTCAAGGAAAAAGAGGCAAGATGTAGGATCGTAATATCGCAACAAACAAGGTTCGCGGGATTAATAAACGACAGCATCGCGAAGGAGTCGCAGGAGCTAAAATAAACGACGCAATGAATAACGACAAGCAAAACATAAAGGAGACGTGAAACCTGGCGAGGGTTAAGAAGTGTCGCGAGAACGAATGTTTGTGCATCTGCGACACTTCACGGGACATTCCCGAAAATAAAGGATAGCTTAGCTGTCATCCACTATGTATTACCCTATATAAAGGGCTGAGTGAATCTGTGGTGAGAGAGATCTTTTTGGAATTGTTAAGCAAGTCAATAGGAGAGAGAAAGTTTAAGGGTGTTTTAATTTCTAAGTGTAATTCTATTTTTCTGTGTAAACATTTCATGGACTCAATCAATAAATATTCTTGATCTTACATCTTTCAATGGATTAATTAAGCAAAATTGAGTAAGGGGTGTAGTGTGGGATTTCCTGCTACTACAACTTGCCAAAAATCTTTCTTCTCGAGATGGTAAATATTCTAGGCTGAAGAACCAACTAAAGATCAGTGTCGCGAATTTTAAGAATGATGATATTCTATTTCGCAATCAAACTATTGAGATGGTCTGCGAGGACAATAACATCCCTCAGTATAAGTACCCTTGCCTTCTTGATGAAGTCCCCCAAAATATGCCTTCTCTGGATATTTCTGATAGCGATGCTAGTGAAGAAGAAGAGGAATCTAATGAAGATGAATAAGTTGAAGGATCTGATGATGATAATGAAGGGGAAGGATCAAATGAGAAATAATTTTATTTTCCTTTTTCTTTCTTTGTAATACTTGTACAATCATTTTTTCAATCTCCCATCTTCGGGTGTATTCTTTTGCCTGCGAATTTCTTGAGTCTTTGAATACAAATTCTATCTTTCTTGTTTCACCCTGCACATAAAGAGCAATTCTTTTTTACAATATGGTCAATCAATATATGCGCAAATCTGTCATATGAAGACAAATAACACGTTCTTGTTCATTCCCATACTTGCCTCTGTTATTTGTATTCAAATGGGAGATTAAGCATAGTTTCGCAGATATTTCTGCTGAACTTTATCATTGCGACAAGATTGCAGGACGTCCTTACATTTTCATGTAATGACCCATTGATCTTGCCTTATCAGTTCTCTTGTGTGGTCTTATTTTGCCTTCCTAGTTAAAGGTCTTATTTTGCCACCTCTCATTTTTGCGACAAGATCGCAGGACGTCTTTACATTTTCATGTAATGACCCATTGATCCTGTCTTATCATTTCTTTAGTATTATTTCCTCTGTAGGATATTTTTCTTGCGACAATATGACAGGCCTAAATATCCTTGCGAACGTAAAGCCCCATGACATTGCCGTCTTTGGACGAAATCCAGGACGTCCTTACATTTGCATGTAAGGACCCATTGATCTCGTCTTATCTACTCTTTTGTATTTTTGCCTCTTCAGGATTGTTGCACAAATATGACAAGCCTAAATATTCTTGCGAACATAAAGTCTCATGACATTTGTGTCTTTTTTGACACTATCAGCTCCCTAATGGAGGGTGCCGCCCCTTATCTTCCCCCCGGTTTCCCTTTAAGGAGGCGTACTTCTGCCATACAAGGCTAGCTCCTCCCATCCGGTCTTAACAACAACCGCTTTTTTCGCAGCCTCTTATCCCTTTTGCCTATAGGGCTTATGGTTACGAGATCGCACCCTAAGTGGAGTTTTCTTCGGCCGAGTGCAAGATAAGCCGAGACTTGCCAAGAATGGCCGAGACACTTCAAATTCCCCAGGCACCCTTGGCTCAACCGTGTACCTCGCGCCTTGGTCAAATGTCGACTCCTTAGAAGAGACCCCTGGTCGTCCAATCTAAGTCACTAGCTTAGATTGAAAATCCAAGGTACCTCTCCGGATGGGTTTTATTACCCCCAATCTCCATGACTCAGTTCCGGGGGGTGTAACCTTTTCCCTAAGCCACGTTGGCGATACCCCCTTACATGACGCACTTTAGGTACTTTGCCTCTTACGAAATTTTATTCGCGAACTAGGGTGTACGCCATGAAGGTTCGTCCCATTTTGATTATTTTGTTAATTCTTTATTATATGCAATATAGGTACCACCTACTATGACGCACTTTAGGTACTTTGCCTCTTGCGAAATTGTGTTCGCGAACTAGGGTGTACGCATAGTAAGTTCGCCTCTTTCTGATTATTTTGTTGATTCTTCTGCCTATATAAGCTCTTTTGTACTTTCGCAACGCGTTTGCCATTTGTAAAATATATTTTCTTCTTCTTCATATCAACTCTTACACGACTCCATTTTCACCACTCACGATTTTTTTTTTTTTTTTTAAACAACTTACATTTGTCGTCTCCCTCCCTTTTCTCTGACAATCAACAATTACGGCTATTCTTTAAGTCTCTTACTTCGCTACTTTCGCCTCGCATTTTTGAAGTTTCCTGTCATTTTCTTGTCCATTACTGAAACCTTCGCCACTTTCTCGTCTTCTTCATTTTTTGATTTTGCAAAGATTTCTTCCTCTCTTTGCTCTATTACATCTACCATTAATCTTTCACCTCTTTGTTTTTCTTTAATATTGTTTTTCCAACTCCTCTGTTTCTACCTCTTTCTTCACAGATTCGATATCAACCTCATAACACTTCTTTCCTTCAACCCAATCTCCCTTTATGATGCCAACACCAGTGGGATGAGGAAACTTGATACATTGATGGAAAGTTGATGCGACACCTAAGATCTCATGTAACCATGGTCGTCCGATCAGCGCATTGTATGGTGATTCCACATCAACTACGCAATTAAAATTCCAGAAGATAATCCTTTCAAAGGGAATTCGCATATGAACTTCTCCTTTGGCTTATTTGCGGTACCATTAAAACCATAAATTTTGTAGGTTGAAGGTATCAAATCTGCATCTTTTCCTCCTATAGTTTTGTAGGTATGATAAAAAAGGATATTCACGTAACTCCCGTATCAATTAAAATTCTATTAATCGCCCATGAGTTTTCCGCTTCATCATCTTCATCATCATTAGGTTTTGGGTTAATCTCCAATCTCACCACCAATGGGTTATCATGCATTCCTCCACCTTCGTGTACTTCTTCCGCGGTAAAAGAAATGATCTGCTTCGCCATTCTTCCGATTCTGCGACATCTTCGCGGTGTTCATTATTTCTTTATCATTGGCATCCTCTTGCGAAAACCCCGCCGAGAGTAATATCATGGAAATCTTCAATTGTCTTGTACGAATGTACAATAGAGTTACAAAACAGATTTTTTGCTTTTGCCCCAACTTCTATCACAAATGTTTCACGTTCTTTTGTTGTGTTCGCCTTGGGAATTTCAGGAGGTGGTAATGCTTGAGGTTGAGCTTTCCTTACTAGAAAATGATTTAACTTTCCCCGATCTTTCATCCCGAGAATGATTCTCTTTATATTATCAGTTAGTCATTTATTGTATGTCCATGGAAATGGTGATAAGAACAAAATTCATGGCTTCTCTCGCTTGGAGGTGGCTCCTTTCCCATGTTCCATGGTGTTGGTATATTTTCCATCAAGATTATAGCTTCCCATATTTTCTCCATGCTAGCATTCAGAGGTGGCATCTCAATTTCTTCCCATACTATCCCGCGGATTCCTTGTCCCCTATGATAATTTTGCCTTTGACTTCCATAATTTTCTTGCGGCTGATCAAGTCTTTGAATTTTGTTATTTCCACCGCGGTTATAGAAATTTCTTTCTCTCTCGTATTCTTCTTGGTCACGACTCCCCATAGCTACTTGCTTCTGCTGATTATCACCCATTATCAACTCTGGTTGTCCTTGCGAAGTGCTCGCCACTGTATTTATCAACTTAGGTAACAAGCTTGCATTCGCTGCATTTGAACTCGTGTTCGCAACTGGGTATGATTCCATCTCATTTTGTTTTTCCTCGAGAGCAATATATTCCTCCTGTAATTCTCGCATCTTAGTCATTGTGATTGTGTTCTTAACTCTAAAAATTTGAATGTATAACACATTGGTTGCGAACATAGAATTAATGAATGATAAAATGAGATATCTCTCATCAACGCGACCCACCATGTCGCTACACATTGTCTTCCATCTCATGGTCAAATGTTTCAAACTTTCACCAACCCTTTTCTTTAATCCAAATACATCTTCAATGCCAGGTCGCGAGAAATTGTTACTTATGTACGCCCCTAAAAATATAGCCTCGCAAATGATCAAGGATGCTATAGTATTTTTCGGCAGGCCTTCAAACCATTTCGAGCTTCTCTGTTAAACTTGATGCAAAGTATTTGCACAATATAGCGCCATGATTTTCCCATTGTAACATACATCTCAAATAAGCTTTGATATGTTGTATTGCACAAGTTGATCCATCAAAAATGCTTTGGTTAATGTAGGCAAATTGCATTTTGGGGTATTCCTTCTAATTGTATTTCCAATGTGAATGGGGTTTTCAGCTTCTTCTATAGCTTCATCCAATTGTCTCCTACCTCCTTCTTTCTTATTATTTAACATTCCTCTCATTTCCGCTAGCTCTTTCAAAATTTGTTCATTTATACTAGAATTATCTTCCACTGGCCTTTTTAACTCTGCCTCTCTTCTTCTGCGTTCATATCCGTTTTGATTCTCTTGATCATCATTTTCTTCTCGTCTTTCTCTGCGATCTTCTCTTTCATTCCTTTCGTGAATTCGCACACCATTATATCTCTCACTTTCTCCTCTTTGCCGTCTTTCAGTTCTCCTTAGTACTCTATCGTATTCTTCATTGATATTAACATTATTGCGATTACGCTCACGCCTCCTTTCTCGATTATCATGATTGTTTTGGCGAATTGCCTCTTGTAATTCTTGTTCTTCCATTTCTGCTCTTAGTCTTTCCCTATCGCGAGCTAGATGTGCTTGTTCAGTATAATACCTTTCAATTTCATCCTGAATTTCTTGGTGATTTGTTTGTACTTCTCTCCTATGTAATATTCTCCTTCCTTCTTCCTGATTTTCTCCATCCTCTTGATTATTTCGCCTCTGTCGGCGTCTATCTCTCTGATTTCCATCGTTTTGCCCATCTTGGAGAGTTTCCCCATGTTGGATATAATGATCTTACCTTACTTCTCTTCTTTCGCGGCGTTCCTCATCTGGATTTTGTATTTCTTCTTGAATTTCTTCATTAGCATTTTCTACAGGCATATTTCGTCTTACTTCTTCCCTTACTTATCTTGATCTTGTAGTGCTTCTTGACCTTCTGTTCTGTAACCTTATGTTTTCCATCCTTAGCTCATGATTTTGCCTTGTCAAATTTGCACGTTCTTCTGTTTATAATCGCCTTTCTTCGCGTATTGTTTGTCTCAATGCCTCTAACGCTGTAATCTCTTCGTTTCCATGAATTATTCCTACAATCATTTCTTGATCTCTCTCTTCTTGTCCATTACCTCCTAATTGCTGTTCTTCCCCTATTTCATCTACAGAATCCGATCGCCAAGTGTGTACGCTCACTCTGTCATAATCCTCAGTTCTATTTTGTATTGGTGCATGCTGAATTGGCGATTGAACCCGATTTTCTCCATTATTTCTTGTGTTTGCTCTTGGAGATTCTCCCATTTCATTTTTTTCTTCTCCAGCAAGTCTCCTACTTCTTCTAACAGTCGTTGGTTGTTCTGATGTATGTCTTCTTTTTGTCATTCTTTAATCTTAATGAATTGTTGAAAATTATATGAAATTCTTTATCTACTACTTCAAATCCTTCCAAATCACAATATCAACCTTCACTCATCCCTATTTCTAGCGCCATTATGTAGTTGCAAGAAATCCCACACTACACCCCTCACAAGAATCCACACAATCAAATCATTTTAAGATGAACAATTATAATTTTTATTGATCAAACTCTAGAAATATTACAAGATGAAAAGGAGATAAACCAAAGAATTACAACCACTCTAAACTTTCTCTCTCTAAATGACTAGCTCAACACTTCGAAAAAAGATCTCTCTTTTCTGTAAGCCTGCCCGGCTCTTTATATAGGACATTACATAGTGGATGACAGCTAAGCTGTCCTTTATTTTCGGGTATGTCTTGCGAAGTATCGCAAATGTACAAATATCAAATCTCGCGACACTCCTCGATCTCGATACATCTTCACATCTTTCTCGTGTTTTGGCTGTCGTCATCCGTTACGTCGTTTTTACTTCCATCCCTCGATATCTTCGTAGTGTGTCGTTTATGGATTTCGCGAGAATCTTGGTGTTGCGATATTCTAATCCTACAGTGTCTATAATGTTCATGAATCAAAATCGTTTTTGCTTCAATTGTGTCTTGTATACTTCTATAAGATCTAAGCAATTGAACAACTCTCTAACTAGTTCATTTGAGTCATTTGAACCAGTTATGGTGAAGATGAATAAGGTTGATATGAAAGTGCTCATATGGCTAACCATTGGTTAACTATTGTTCAACCAACTAAGTGGACACGTTTAGGTACGGTTACTCAAACTTAAATGAAGGTGCATTTTATTTGTGTATAACAAGCTAAGTTCGATCTAACGGTTGAATGATATTAGCTTGAATCTAATCAGGTTTTCATCTAACGGTAAATATTGAATGCTTTGTTACCAAGGTAACTTAGATTTCAAACCCTGAATTGAAATCTATATAAAGGAGAACTCTAGCAACTGGGAAACCTAATCCCCATACCTCCTGTGTGATACTAGTTTTATAAGGTAGAGTCGATTCTCCTTTAACCTTAGGTTTTTCATGAAACCCTGTAGGTTAACGACTTGAAGACTTCATTGGTGTTGTGAAGCCAGACCCAACTATTTTCTCTGTAATTGCGTGTTCTGATCTTGCCATGGTCTATCGTATTGAGTACTATCTTTTCTAAGATTTGCTCGAGATTGATCTCCTATAGGCAAGATTAAAACTAGTCACGAACATCTTCTTCTTATCGTTTGCGATCCCACAATATCTTATTTCGCTACCATACGATTAAGATTATTGTGAGGTGATTGATATTTCTAGGCTCTTCTTCGGGAATATAAGTCCGGTATATCAATTGGTTCCTGTTCACCTTGATTTATCAAAAGACGGAACAAAACTCGTAGGTATTTATTTGGGAGACAGATTTATCTATTCCAATAGACTTTTCTATGTGAGACATATTTGTTTATCAAGTCTTCGACTTTGGGTCGTAGCAACTCTTAGTTGTGGGTGATATCAGCTAAGGGAATCAAGTGCGTAGTATCCTGCTGGGATCAGAGACGTAAGGAATGCAACTGTACCTTGAATCAGTGTGAGATTGATTAGGGTTCAACTACAGTCTAGACCGAAGTTAGTTTGTAGTAGGCTAGTGTCTGTAGCGTCTTAATACAGTGTGGCGTTCAATCTGGACTTGGTTCCGGGGTTTTTCTTCATTTGCGGTTTCCTCGTTAACAAAACTTCTGGTGTCTGTGTTATTTCTTTTCCGCATTATATTTTGTTATATAATTGATATATCACAGGTTGTGCGTTGAATCGATCAATTGGTAAATCCAACCTTTGGTTGTTGATTGAAATTGATTGATCCTTTAACATTGGTCTTTGGTACCGTTCAATTTATTCCTCTCATATTCAATCAGGCTCACAAATTGTATTTGTTTGATTGCGGATTGAATTGAGAGTTTGAGATATAACTCTTTGATATACTGTTTATTAAGATTGAGTCTGACTGTCTAGTTGATTCTCTTGTAAGTATATTGAAGCTAGTCCATACAGATTGCTAAGCGAAATATTGGGTGAGATTGTTATACCCCGCTTTTTCAATTGGTATCAGAGCGGGCAAACACGTTTAAAGACCTCATAAGTCTGTGTTTGTAGCGATCTGAATCTATGGACAGAAGAGTTATCTCTGATAACGCAACACCAGTTCAAAGTCACTCTGATTTGGTTCAAAATCTTGGGACTTCTGAGAAATCTCCTTTGTCCTCTTATTTGACTGAATCTATATTCAATTGGGAAAAATGTCTTGATGAACAGTTGGATGATCTTTCTAATGAGAGTGATTCAGAAGAAGGACAAAGTATTGATGAGGAAGTCTCTCAATATATCAAGCTCTTTGACCATGCTTTGGGTAAATATCTGGCACCTCTCTGTCAAGAAAACAGAAAACTGAGAAAACTCTTTAAAGGTTATGATTATGGGTATAAACTCTTACAATCTACCGTTAAAGATCGAGAAGAAGATGTTCGCTCAAAAAGGTCTGAATGTGATAATCATCTTCGAAATCTCTTTGTGTTGAAAGAAATACTTGCAGAATATGAAGCAAGATACGAATCTCAACAAAAATATTTTAATGACTGAGAAATCGATCTTCTCGCCAAAGAAAAACTTTTGGAGAATGATCTTGCTGCTGCTCTTGATAAGGTAAATTAACTGGATGAGAATCTGAAAAGATTCAATTCTAGCTCTACAAAATTATCTTCTATGCTGGGAGCATGTAAAGAACATCGTGATACACGTGGTTTGGGCTATAAAAGAATAGACACTCCAAGTACTAGTAAGATCAATTTTGTCCGTGCTAATGATAAGTCTCCATGTGAAAAATATTCATCAGCAGCTGATGTTCCTAGGAACAAGGATTGTCCACCTTCGAAATCAACTCACATGAGAACAGTCAAAAAGAATTCCTTTAACTGTTATTATTGCGGAAACAAAGGACACCTTGAAAAGAGATGTCGGTTCCAACTTAGGAATGAAAAACTTCATAACATTCTTGTATGGATGTCTAAAGAAGTAATTAAACCTGTCTCTCATCTAGTTAGAGTATGAAAATACAGGGGGTACAACAACCACACCCAACAATTAGTTTGGAAATATGAGAGGACTTACTCTAATATACTTTAAAGAGAATCAACTAGACAGTCAGACTCAATCTTTAGAAAAGTATATCAAAGAGTTTATATCTTTATCTGTCAATTCAATCTGCAATCAGCAAATAAAAATTTGCGAGCCCGATTGAATATAAGAGTAGTAACTTGAACGGTACCAAAATCCAATGTTCAAGGATCAATCAATTTCAATCAACAACCAAAGGTTGGATTTCCTAATTGATCGATACAACACACAACCTGTGATATTTCAATTATATAACAAAATATAATGCGGAAAAGAAATAACACAAACACCAGAATTTTGTTAACGAGGAAAACCGCAAAATGCGAAAAACCAGGGACCTAGTCCAGCTTTGAACACCATATCAGTATTAAGCCGCTACAGACACTAGCCTACTACCAATGAACTTCGGACTGGACTGTAGTTGAACCCTAATCAATCTCACCCTGATTCAAGGTACAGTTGCGTTCCTTACGTCTCTGATCCCAGCAGTTTACTACGCACTTGATTCCCTTAGCTGATCTGGCCCACATCCAAGATTTGCTACGACCCAAAGTCAAAGACTTGATAAACAAATCCGTCTCACACAGAATAGTCTATTGGTATAGATAAATCTGTCTCCTACAGAAATACCTACGAGTTTTATTCCGTCTTTTGATAAATCAAGGTGAACAGGAACCAATTGATAAACTGGCACTACAGGAAAAACAGTGATCAACTACTCCTGAAAAGAGTTGTCATACATCTACGACGACGTTTATCGATAGGTTGCATAAGGGGGTGTAGAAGATCCTCAATTCTTTACAACTCTTCAGATAGAGTCGTAAACATGGTTGTAGTTTAGTTTTGTACAATGCTTTTGTCAGTTGTCAGTCTTTCTAAATTCTCTCTTAATGCCTAACACAACTCTTACCTGGGTTGTGAAAATAACTCATACATTACACTTGTTTGGGTTGTAGCACATACGTCGACAACAATGGTTAAGAGTTGTATGACAATTCTTTAACAACTGTGGGAAGGGTTGTATGTCAACTCGTTGACAACTATGGGAAGTGTTGTATGTCACTTCTGACAATTCTTATTATGAGTTGTGGTACATATTGGATTTAAGAAAAAAATAAATTTTGAGAATTTAGATTCAAAATTAAATCTGTAATATTTTAATAACCATCTATTTACCGGGAAACACAATACACAAATTTGCTTCTACCACTCAACTATGTATTACAATATCACTGAGATGTGCCGCACTGCAGCTCGTTTCATAAACTGCAACCCTAAGCATACATCTAGTTCATAAACATCCCATTCAATTACTCATTGCAACTACCTCCATCTCTGTCAGTCCCAAATCAAATCATTGTTGTAGCTTCTGCAACACAGACAATTCATATTCTTCGTCATCACTCACACAAACTTATCACCGTCTCAGCAGTTGTAACCCTTGAACACGATAGGCTACCAACATCTCCATTTTCACTCCACAGTCCATCTGCAATGTCTCAGACCACCACCTTCACAACATAAGCACCCACCAGATTTACTTTCTCAACCTAGCAGACTCATCATCTCCAGGTGTTCATAATTCACGGCCATTCTAGTTCTCGGCTCAACCATCCCCAAATCTGCATCTCGCATCACTTGCACAATCATGTGCGGTACCATCCCGACAAGCAAGAACATCAACTCCACCTGCATCACATCATCTCCTTCTATGACCTAACCATTCTCTGCAGAACATCCATTGCACCTTTGCTTCTATATAATCTCAAAGACTGTAATTGGTACCGTCCTAACATACATCTATTGCCTTTACCAGCCTGCAACCTCTCATCTATCTCTCTACCTGCAATTCGAGAACACCACCAAAATCAAACCAAATTCAAATCTGAGTTTAACCCATCTTCTAATTCATCATCAATCATCTCCAAAATGTCAACATAATGAATCAATACCTTATGGGATCCTCCCCCAGAGCTTTCAAATATTCATTAGTACTGCAACAAGAGAATATCGAGGAATCAAAAACCATGAACAACTACCAGTAACTTTGTTAGTAATAATGTAGATGATTCAACAAAATCTAAGAAAGCAATAAAGTTACCTTTATCTTCCCTTTACTGTTCTTGCTATTAGTTTGTCCCTAAGTATAGCATTGCTCTTCCTTTCCTCCTCCTCCTCAAAAGACATCTTCAGCTTATCACGAATACTAGCCATTTGAGAAAATGGGGAGTAGCTACACCACAATCAAAACAGAAAAAACTCTTAAAAATCAAAACAAAACACCTAAAATCAAAAGAAGAAAAAGCCTAGAATCAAAACAATACAGATCGCAAAAAAGAAAAAAACCTAAAATCGAAACAGGATAGCCTAAAATTAATACAAAAACCTTACCAAATAATTGAGATCACTCAGTTGAAACCCAAATACTCAACTCCATAAACTTACCATAAGATCTCATTTTCTTCCACTTTTTGAAAAGAAGAGCATAACAACGAGAAAAATAGTGAAGTAAGTTGCACCCAAACCAATTCCTTTTAATCCAATTCTGTAACCAATTTTTGAGAATTCTTTAGTGCAGTGTAATAAGCTTGTAATGCTTTTGATTCACCAACATATAAGAAGACTTGTTCTTATTTGACCCACTGTCTGCAATTCATTCAATTTTTGTTGCCACAATCAAATTAAAGAAAAAAACTTCAAAAAATCCAAATTTCAAACTCATAGCAATTGAGACTGCAAGTATTGACCTAACCCCGATTCGATTATGAGTCCAAAACTCACAGTAAGAACCAGAAATCAAAATCACTCAACATCCCATCTATAAATTTCATTCTTGAACCCAAATATCAATCGAATCCATGGCAGGAACACCTTTCCTCTTCACTTACTCAAACCATCAATAAATGTTGATGTAAACATCAACAATTCAACCAATTTCATATCCTGCTTCCGTTGATCTCGAGCAATTACCCTCTCCAGACTTCAGATTGAACTAGACCTAATTTTGTCTCACATAAAACCCCCAAATTCATTGTTGTTGCTGTTGTAGAATGATCGCCGAAATTCCCTTGAATCTCCATCTTGTTGGAAGCACAGCCCGAAGAAGAACTGAAGTTCAGATTCCCTGTTCATTGATAAGAGAAACACTTGCTGATGTTGATGCAGTTAACGCACTCCTTGGTTCAGATCTGGAATTGATGAGATGCTATTGTTGATCACAAGCGATGAGAGAAAAGGGAGTTAAAGATAGAGATTGAGAGAAGATGATGAAGAAGAGGGATTAAGAAAGGCGTTCTTTCGAGATTCAGGAGGAGAGGAAGAGATGAAGAAAGATAAAAAAGCAGATTAGGTTCGAGTGGTTGGGAGGGTTTGGTAGAATGAGTGAGTAAAAAAAATGCTTCAAAAAAAAAAAAAATCTTGACGGATCACGTTTCGTTTCATACATTCATACGGATTGAGAAAGATCTAGACGGATGATATTGTATTTGGGATGTTCATGCGGATTGAGAACCATATGTGTTTCTCTTTGTGCTAATACGAACTCATGTATTCAGTCTAATTATCAACCTTCGACATGAAAAAAAATCCAAAAAAAATACTAATAAATTTAGGACATTGTGATTGACATTCCGATATAAAAAAATCCAAAAAATATATAAGAATGAATTGGGAAAATGAAAAATGAATTCGATAATTGGTGTTTCTTTGTGCTTTCTCTTTGTGCTTTTGTGCTTTCTCTTTGTGTTTCCGGTTTGAATTTAAGACTAGTCACATAGGTCATGAAGCAATTTTGACTAGTCATACAAGTCATGAATAGGCTCCGGGTTGGTTATGACTTCAAACTTAGCAGGATACATCATCGTAATCGATAAATGTGAAGCTTAGTGTCGATTCGAACTTCAAATGTGGTATAATGGCATACAAACTATGAACCAAGATGCTCCGGGAGGGTTCGGACTGCAAACTTAGCATGATACATTATCGAAATCGATAAATATGAAGCTCAATGTCGATTCGAACTTAAAAAGTGGTATAACGACATAAAAAAATTTGAACCAAGAAGCTCCGGGAGGGTTCAGACTTCAAACTTAGCATGATACATCATCGAAATCAATAAATATGAAGCTCAATGTCGCTTCGAACTTCAAAAGTGGTATGACGACATCAATAATATGAACCAAGAAGCTTCGGGAGGGTTCAGACCATATTCTCAGCAAAATGTATGCATACCACGGCTCGAGATCGAAACCCGGTCGTGAGTGGACGACTATAAGTCGAAAACTTGGTAAGAACGATGAATCCATCCATT
>JAJJWW010010947.1:0-21531 GCA_023531295.1 Papaver armeniacum | reverse complement strand
GTATTTTTACGATTTGGACACTCATTTGCAAGAAAGGGAAAATATAAATTACACTTTCTTACTACTCAAAATATATAATGAAGCAAGGGCAAGAAAGGATCGTTCCCACAGAGAGGTCTTGGTTGTCAATATCTTATGGTTTCCTATATAAAACACCGAGGATTTTCTCGATTTTTATAAACTAAATAAATAAAAGCAAAGAAAATAAAAGTAAACACGCAAATCAAGGAGGTGAAAATATTGGATAAAGATTTCATCTTCAATTGTAAACAAGTTTATGAATATATGAATAGAATTCGTATTTAATCTCGCTATCATCAAAAGCCATAGAATACCTTATTGCAAGAATACTCCGTAAATTTCCTAATTCATCACACACACATTAGAGATGCGTATGTGAATTCTACCTAAAGAATAACCTAACACCTTGCGCTAATCAAGTTCAATTCCTAGGAGCATTAAGTTTCGGAAATAGGCTAATCAATGCAATTGTAATACATTGCACTAAAACAATTTAACAAAGGTCAATTTCTACATATGACTACGAGGATGTATCACTACAACCTATAATCATATCATGCTACTCGTATTCAAGGTTATCGCTCGATGATGAACCCTAAAATAGCTATAGATATGGATGTGAGTTCAATCAATTCTAGACTCGACTAAACAAACATTCAATCATATTGCAATACATCAATCATGCAATTGTTATAACCCGTAGAAATCAAACGATAATATTGAGAGAAAACTAATTCATAAGAATCATAACTTGGTTGCAAAATCCAACTACATCTTCAACCAATAATAAAAACTTAGTTACTCATGGCATAGGAGTTCATAACAAGAAGAAAGAGAAAACCTATCATGTTTCTAAACCCTAGAACCAAAAGTAGAGGCCTAAGAATAGAGAGAGAGTTTTTAAAGATATTAAAAGTCTTCTCTTTTATATGTTTCTCCAATTTCCATAAAGGATACTCCTTCCAATATTAGGTCTTCTCAAAATCCATCTCCAAGTGGTCCACCAAGCCCATGTGTGAGAAATACCCATGTAAAATTATGTCCAAAAACCGTCGCCGGAAAACTGGGATTATGGGCGGAAATTGGCCTGTGTCACCTAAAGTATCTCAAAACACCGGAAAGTCCACCCGGCCACCGGCCAACGGGTCAAAACGGTCGAAGTCAACTGGGTGAGTCAACTTGAGTCAAACTGGGTCAAGTCGGATGTGAGTCGGTTCAATATTCGCATTTAGCCGATGCAGCTCGGTCGATTCACTTTGGGCTAGGCCATTTGCACGGGCACGACTTTGTCACGCACCATGATTGTGCATCGCCAGTGCACTTCCAAACATGATGGCTATTCATTCCGCACACTGCAAACCCCTGCAGCTACATATTCATGCCTTCACTGTCTCCATCACTCCATCACCCAACATCACTGCAACACCACCAGCAAACACATCCCTGTAATTTGAGCTCCAACACAGTCCCATCTGAGATCACACTCCATTTCAATCACTGCCATCAGACCATCTCCTGCAGCTCACAACTTCCTGCGACATCTCAAGCCTAACTCCAGCTCACTTGCACATTGCAATTCATCCCATTCACCTTCGCGCCGAGCCATGACCATTGAGCAAAGAACACCACTTTCTGCAATCACCAACTCCATGGCCCTATCTGTTTCAACTCAATACCACCTGCAAGTCAGGTTCAATCCAAGCTCAACTGCAGCTGCAATTCACCAGACCCTTGTAACCTTGTCCATCTAGTCATAGTTCCAGCCAAGCTACTGCCACACTCCCTTGAGTTCCATAATTCTGCAGCTGCTTTGAGTCTCTAGTCAGAATTCCACCAGAACGAGCACTTTCACCTCCCTTTCCTTCTCAATCTAATCAACCCAACTCACTTCTAGTTCCAGCCTTGCTCCAGCTTAACCACCACTGCCATTTTGCAAATGCCAAAGTTGTGTTGCACCAGGATGTAACTCAACTTCACAGCTGCAACTCCATTTCTGCAGCTCACACATCCACACTCTTTCCTGCCATTGTGTCAGTTCCATTACCACCAGTTTCTACGACACTTCCCACAACTCCAGCTGCAGTTCATAGCAGCATCAGATCCTTGCAAACCACTGCTTCATCCATAGGTCCATGCCTCCACTGCATCCATATCCATACCAGGCTTCCCATAATCCTTATCCTGTGCTTCCCAGATTTCCATCAACACCCTAAAAAAAGACACACCACCAGCCTGACTCAACCTCGCAAATTTAACATAAACAACCCAAAATCTCAAGCTCAGACCATCTTCAACTCCACCCCTTCTCTTGGCTTATGACAAAATACCACCAGCCCAAACTTTCTTGTAACCTCGCGGCTCACAAAACCCTTCAAGCACATCCACCACGCTACTTACACCCAATACCACCAGCAACACCTGCACTGCCTCGAAGAGTATCGCAACTCCAGTTCAGAACCTGCAAGTCCAAGCACCAGCCACAACCAGCACTGTACCTGCAATTCCATACACAATCTTCAACTTCAGTTGCCACATTAATGTGATAACATTTTCAGCTCAGCTTCCCTGCTCTAGCTTCATCTCTAGCAAACTACACAGCAGCTCCACCTGCAAACTCAGTTGCTTCCTAGCCAGCCACCAAATCCCTTAGCTCACTCTGCATTTTCTTGCATTCACTGCCATCCAGCTTCTCAGGCCACCGCATCACTTCCTTGTGACTTCAAAACCAACACCACCTTCATACATCTTCATCAGCTGCAACTATCATCCTCAATCACAGAACCAAACCCTTTTCAAAACCCTAATTCCTTCATTAATCTTCTTTGAATTACTGGAGATCCAAATTCAACCAAAACCCATTTCTGATTCATCATTTTCTTCTTCTCAAATTCATAAATCATCTCTTCCATTTACCCTGGAATCAATGGCAGCTCCGTCTATCAATTGTCGAAACCCTAGCTCCTAATTGCAACAACAAACTCTCATTTCAACAGAACCCGACTTCTATTTCTTCATTGTTTCTCCAACTGCAATCTCTTCATCGATCTAACACCCAACAGCTTGAATTTCTTCTCCCACTCTTCTATGAATTCGATTCCACTACCAATTTCTTCCTCACGATTTCTCGATCTCGATTCAGCAGCAGCCGCTGTGAACCACTCTCTGAAACGACTAGGAATCAAGACTGAAGTTGTCTTCAGTGTAATCTCGACCTAGTTAGTGAGTTGGGTTATTATTGGCACCTGGTCGCTTCTGATAAGGGCTAACCAAATTGACAGCCCCTTAACTACAGCTGGATACCTCCAATCATGCCTCCAAAAGAGAGTTGCCCCTTAACCTTAACGGGGCTCCAGATAGTGTTCGCCCGTGAAATGACAATTTTTCCTTTTTCGTTCAAATTGGGTGATTTCTGCTTCTTTTCCTCCGTGCGACTCCAGAGTATCTAATAACTCAAAAACACGCGTAAAGTACATAATTCACAAGAAAAGTAGCAAAGAAAGCGTAACTACTAGATAGTAAATTAGGTGTTTTAGACACCTATCAGATTCCCCCACACTTAGACTTTGCTAGTCCTCGAGCAAATCAAACAAAAACAATTCAAAAAGATACATACAACTCCGTGTCGTCGAGGCTACGGTCACTTTTAGCATAAATAACAAGCCTTTAAACCACTAGGTGTCCCTAGTGGACGAGTTATAGTCTCGTGAGGGTTTACTAGAGATATACCCACAAAACTTACTTTTCCAACTTACTAGTTCTCCGTAATGATAGCATCCAACGCGCTAAGAAGACATAGAGATTCTGCACACTAGTCATAAGAAGTTAGACACATAAATGAACACAATCTCATTCTCAAAAGTTGAGAGAGAAATAACCATCCCTTCTCGACAAAAATTCGGGTTCGGAGTGATCAAAAGTCTCGACTCTGCCTCGCTAGAAAGGGTTTTATGAAGTTGCTCTCAATAATAAACAGCTTTTTATGGGTCACACATGTGTCCAGGTAGGAATGAAGAGAGAATCCTGCGACACGTTGAATGGTAGGAAGGTAAAAACCCTCCTAAGTATTTTGAAAACCCACATCTTTTATAATTTTGAAAACCCATTTTTCTGACGATCTCTACGAAAGGAAATCAACCACTTAACGAAGGTGGGAATATGCTTACTTACCTCGTATCCGTTTGGCGTGCAGCTAGCACCACTCTCACAGCATCCATAGAAACGTCTTCGGTCTTCTATCGGTGTCTTCATCTTCGTCTTCGGTCTTCAACTCTTGATGATTACTCTTGAACTTCGTAGAATCTCGACAATTTGATTCTTTCCTCTAATTCCTTGTTGCTTGAAACTTCTTTATAGATATTCCTTCTTTCCATTGGCTTTATTGAAAGAATACAAAACTAAAAACAAACTATACAAACCCAAAATTTACTTTTTTTTATCATTTTTTTTTTTTGTCTCTTTTTTTTTCAATTTTTTTTTTTTTTTTTTTGAGATAAGAAATAAAACAAATACAAAAATAAAAATAAAACAAAATAATAAAAACTATTAACAAACCTAAACATTTTTCTCTTTTTTTTTTTTTTTTTTTTGAGACAAGAGAAAAATAAAATACAATAAACAATAAAAATGTAAGTACAAAGGCCATGGTATAAGTATTGTACCGCTTGATTCTTCACAACTTGTATGTCTCGATATCATAAACTTCTCGAACTCTCATCTTTATAATCCTCGCTTGCTTGTAAACCTCGAACGTGTTCAACTTTCCTTCAAATTTGTGATGCTCCTCTTGTTGATGATGATGGTGTTTCTATGGACCTGTTGGTGTAGAGAGAGATAAGGTGGATGGTGCTAACTGCGAACAAGATTACAAGTGGTATGTAAGTTAGCAATTCGATGTCACCATCATGATTGACAAAAATAGCACTCAAGAGATCAAAATAGTGCTTCTATGGTGGGAGGTTGGACAGCTCACCATTCTGCCCAGAATTTACGTACGGTGCCACACACTCTAAAAGCACAAATTTAGACAGGTACAAAAAATTGAAGGTCGGTGCCTCACATTATGTAACATGGGTAGTCTCCACTATAGGGGATCACTACTCTAATACCGAATTCAGTCTGCACTTATTTGCCACTGGCATGGTTAAATCCCACTTTAACTCTCATACAATTAAGAAACCCGATCATGTTCTCTGTCATCTCTAAGTTCAGTCACTCTTATGAGATTCTCGATGTAATCTTAGCGACATGTATACTATGTGACTCTAAACTAACCACAAGTTGGAGTTTTCTTATTCACTATTTACACAAAAGTTGAAAAATTCGGAAAAATTTACAACGCAAATGCTTAACCACTCCCCCACACTTAAACTTTACATTGTCCTCAATGTAAATTGAATCGTCCAAAGAAAGTCAAGGTGGGAAATCATAAAACAATATGCGAAAAGAAAAAGCTAAAAAAAACAAGACAAGAAAAAGATAAGAGATACAAAACCGATGGGTTGCCTCCCATGTAGCGCTTGGTTTAAAGTCGTCAGCCCGACTATATCCTTGCAAGATTCATTCCCCATATACCAATAATCTGAAAAGTTGGGGATCCTTCCATAGAACCTATTTTGCAAACACTAGCTTCACACAAATATTAGTACAATAAAGCAAAAGTGAAGTTATGAACCGATAAAAGCTTCCCCCACACTTATTCTTGTCCACACTTGGGAGTGTATAAAGAATATAAAAGTCGGGTACTTCCACGGTTTCTTGTTCCATAACCTGCATAGTATGAGAATCAAGTATCTCTAATGGCGGAAAACGAGAAACAAAGTCATTCAACAATATTCTCGAAGCACATACATTCAAACCAATAAGAGGTAAGGGAGAAGAAACAATAGGCAAAGGGTTAAATAAACCTTGCACAATCTCTTGTATCACGGAATCCTCTTCATCCTTGAAAAACTCAAGTGAATAATTCACCTCATGTATATCATGGTCCTCTATCAAACCTTGCAACCATTCTTCGTCCGTTTCTGCCGTAACCAAAGTCTCGACATAAACATCATCATTACAATCATTTGCAAGCTCAATTGGGTCTTCCACAATATTGGTCATAACGGTCACATTCTCAACACACTCCTCCTTGTTGTAAGGCACATACTCTTTTGCGGATGCAATATTGTCCATAAGGAATTTCTTTAGAACACTCCTTGCATCATCCTCAAGCTCTACCTTTTGAATAGGTTCTTGATCATTATAAAGATCAATGCTCGAGTAAGCTACACTAGTGTCATCATATTCCTTTTCAACTTCACCTTGATCGCAAAAAGACTCCATTGTACACTCCTCGGGGATGTCACCATAAATTGGTTCAAACGATGTATTTTCATAATAATCATCATCACTATCATAGTCAACATAAGATTGGTCCTCGCTGAATTTAGTGTTGCTAATCTCGAACTCATCCTTTTGAATAGGTGAATGATCATTATTACGATCAAGAGTTGAGTTAACTACACAAATATCAACGAAAGTCCCCAAAGGTTCGCCTTTTTCAACATAATTATTCATTTCCTCTATGTATTCATCAATGCCCTTTCTTACGTCGGAAACACCTCTTTGAAGCTCTTGGAGTGATCCATCCAAATTCTGGATATAGTGTTCCATTTGTTTGTAAAGCTCATTCGACAAAGAAAAATTAGAATTACTTACTTCAGTATTGTTAGGCCAATTATCTTTCCTTTGAATGGGTGAATGATCATAACTACGATCAGAAATTGGGCCATACATACTATGAGCACATTCGATTGATGAAATTGGTTCCACGCTTGGTTGTCTACGAATTGACTCCATGCTGACCATAAATTGTTGCATTTCATCTACCAAACTAGAAGAAATATTAATAGGAGCACAAGTATCATCCCCTCTTTGTGGTTGCTCACTTACATACCCACCATAAGAAGGTTGGAATGTATGAGAACAACTAAAAGGGTACATGGAGTATGGACCATAACCAAAGGATTGGTTTTGATTATACTCCCCGTAAGGGTGATAGTTGTCATATTGTTGAGGTTGAAAGCCGTATTGATTGCTCCAATATGCTCCGTCCATAGAAATTGGTACCTGAAACGAGATTCTCAAAACTCGGTTAAGAACCAAAGAATAAGAAAAAGTAAAACAAAACTAAAAACAAAAATAAGAAACCAAAAACAATTAACAACCGCTGCCTCCCCGGCAGCGGCGCCAAAATTTGACCGGTTGTCAGCCGACACAAATATAAATTACACTTTCTTACTACTCAAAATATATAATGAAGCAAGGGCAAGAAAGGATCGTTCCCACAGAGAGGGTCTTGGTTGTCAATATGTTATGGTTTCCTATATAAAACACCGAGGATTTTCTGATTTTTATAAACGGAAATAAATAAAAGCAAAGCAAATAAAAGTAAACACGCAAATCAAGGAGGTGAAAATATTGGATAAAGATTTCATCTTCAATTGTAAACAAGTTTATGAATATATGAATAGAATTCGTATTTAATTTCGCTATCATCAAAAGCCATAGAATACCTTATTGCAAGAATACTCCGTAAATTTCCTAATTCATCACACACACATTAGAGCTGCGTATGTGAATTCTACCTAAAGAATAACCTAACGCCTTGCGCTAATCAAGTTCAATTCCTAGGAGCATTAAGTTTTTATGAAATAGGCTAATCAATGCAATTGTAATACATTGCGCAAACAATTCGAACAAAGGTCAATTTCTACATATGACTACGAGGATGTATCACTACAACCTAGAATCATATCATGCTACTCGTATTCAAGGTTATCGCTCGATGATGAACCCTAAAATAGCTATAGATATGGATGTGAGTTCAATCATTTCTAGACTCGACTAAACAAACATTCAATCATATTGCAATACATCAATCATGCAATTGTTATAACCCGTAGAAATCAAACGATAATATTGAGAGAAAACTAATTCATAAGAATCATAACTTGGTTGCAAAATCCAACTACATCTTCAACCAATAATAAAAACTTAGTTATTCATGGCATAGGAGTTCATAACAAGAAGAAAGAGAAAACCTATCATGTTTCTAAACCCTAGAACCAAAAGTAGAGGCCTAAGAATAGAGAGAGAGTTTTTAAAGATATTAAAAGTCTTCTCTTTTATATGTTTCTCCAATTTCCATAAAGGATACTCCTTCCAATATTAGGTCTTCTCAAAATCCATCTCCAAGTGGTCCACCAAGCCCATGTGTGAGAAATACCCATGTAAAATTATGTCCAAAAACCGTCGCCGGAAAACTGGGATTATGGGCGGAAATTGGCCGGAAGTGTCACCGGAAAGTATCTCAGGTGACCGGCAAAGTCCACCCGGCCACCGGTCAACGGGTCAAAACGGTCGAGTCAACTCGGGTGAGTCACTAAGTCAAACCGGTCCATCGAGATGTGATTCGGTTCAAATATTCGACGAGTCGGTCTGCTCGGGCATTCACTTTGGGCTAGGCCATTTGCACTGGCCTGACTTTGCTGCTGCACCATGATTGTGCATCGCCAGTGCACTTCCAGCCATGATGGCTATTCATTCTGCACACTGCAAACCCCTGCAGCTACATATTCATGCCTTCACTGTCTCCATCACTCCATCAGCCAACATCACTGCAACACCACCAGCAAACACATCCCTGTAATTTGAGCTCCAACACAGTCCCATCTGAGATCACACTCCATTTCAATCACTGCCATCAGACCATCTCCTGCAGCTCACAACTTCTTGCGACATCTCAAGCCTAACTCCAGCTCACTTGCACATTGCAATTCATCCCATTCACCTTCTGCCTCGAGCCATGACCATTGAGCAGCAACACCAATTTCTGCAATCACCAACTCCATGGCCCTATCTGTTTCAACTCAATACCACCTGCAAGTCAGGTTCAATCCAAGCTCAACTGCAGCTGCAATTCACCAGATCCTTGTAACCTTGTCCATCTAGTCATAGTTCCAGCCAAGCTACTGCCACACTCCCTTGAGTTCCATAATTCTGCAGCTGCTTTGAGTCTCTAGCTGTAATTCCACCAGAACGAGCACTTTCACCTCCCTTTCCTTCTCAATCTAATCAACCCAACTCACTTCTAGTTCCAGCCTTGCTCCAGCTTAACCACCACTGCCATTTTGCAAATGCCAAAGTTGTGTTGCACCAGGATGTAACTCAACTTCACAGCTGCAACTCCATTTCTGCAGCTCACACATCCACACTCTTTCCTGCCATTGTGTCAGTTCCATTACCACCAGTTTCTACGACACTTCCCACAACTCCAGCTGCAGTTCATAGCAGCATCAGATCCTTGCAAACCACTGCTTCATCCATAGGTCCATGCCTCCACTGCATCCATATCCATACCAGGCTTCCCATAATCCTTATCATGTGCTTCCCTGTATTTCCATCAACACCAGAAAAATAGCACACACCACCAGTTCAGCTCAACCTGCAGCTTAACATAAACAACCCAAAATCTCAAGCTCAGACCATCTTCAACTCCACCCCTTCTCTTGGCTTATGAAAAAATACCACCAGTTCCAGCTTCTTGTAACCTGCAGCTCACAAAACCCTTCAAGCACATCCACCAGCTACTTACAGTCCCAATACCACCAGCAACACCTGCACTGCCTCGAAGAGTATCGCAACTCCAGTTCAGAACCTGCAAGTCCAAGCACCAGCCACAACCAGCACTGTACCTGCAATTCCATACACAATCTTCAACTTCAGTTGCCACATTAATGTGATAACATTTTCAGCTCAGCTTCCCTGCTCTAGCTTCATCTCTAGCAAACTACACAGCAGCTCCACCTGCAATCTCAGTTGCTTCCTAGCCAGCCACCAAATCCCTTAGCTCACTCTGCATTTTCTTGCATTCACTGCCATCCAGCTTCTCAGGCCACCGCATCACTTCCTTGTGACTTCAAAACCAACACCACATTCATACATCTTCATCAGCTGCAACTATCAGCCTCAATCACAGAACCAAACCCTTTTCAAAACCCTAATTCCTTCATTAATCTTCTTTGAATTACTGGAGATCCAAATTCAACCAAAACCCATTTCTGATTCATCATTTTCTTCTTCTCAAATTCATAAATCATCTCTTCCATTTACCCTGGAATCAATGGCAGCTCCGTCTATCAATTGTCGAAACCCTAGCTCCTAATTGCAACAGCAAACTCTCATTTCAACAGAACCCGACTTCTATTTCTTCATTGTTTCTCCAACTGCAATCTCTTCATCGATCTAACACCCAACAGCTTGAATTTCTTCTCCCACTCTTCTATGAATTCGATTCCACTACCAGTTTCTTCCTCACGATTTCTCGATCTCGATTCAGCAGCAGCCGCTGTGAACCACTCTCTGAAACGACTAGGAATCAAGACTGAAGTTGTCTTCAGTGTAATCTCGACCTAGTTAGTGAGTTGGGTTATTATTGGCACCTGGTCGCTTCTGATAAGGGCTAACCAAATTGACAGCCCCTTAACTACAAAATGTTTCGCCTCCAATCATGCCTCCAAAAGAGAGTTGCCCTTAACCTTAACGGGCTCCGGATAGTGTTCGCCCGTGAAATGACAATTTTTCCTTTTTCGTTCAAATTGGGTGATTTCTGCTTCTTTTCCTCCGTGCGACTCCAGAGTATCTAATAACTCAAAAACACGCGTAAAGTACATAATTCACAAGAAAAGTAGCAGAGAAAGCGTAACTACTAGATAGTAAATTAGGTGTTTTAGACACCTATCAACAATGTTACTCAAAATAGATTCATAATTCGATAAGGGTTTCATTACACAGACTTGAAAATATATAACTCATTCACTCTCTCAAATATCTAACGACTACTAACCCGCCACGTGGTTACATCTCAACCACCCGTTACAAGTAGACACTAATTAAGCTAACTACATGCTATAATTAGATATGGGCACTCCCATTCATTAGCAGGTACATGACATTCCGCTCTTCTTGAAAACATCCTTGTCCTCAAGGATGTAAATCATGAAAATAAACTTGCCTGATAAATACTCAGAGAACCAGTCCTCACGCCAATGAATAACCTGGGCAATGCAGAAGTAACAAGGATAAACTGGTTGAGGACATAGTAGTGGTAGCTCCTTCTAAGACGCGTGAGAAGCCCAATAACACGAACGCTAATAATAACCTGGTGAGACTCTTGCACACCTTCAACACCAGGCCCAACAACCAAGAAGACCCTTATCATCCGTGGAACTTGACTTTCTTGTGCCATTTACCAAAAAGCATGCGAATCTATCATTTTCACAACAGTCGGCTTGGTATACACTCTTAGCAACGGTCCTTAAGACCACAACACTGGTCCTGCTTCTTGTGTGTTCACAAATAACTGCAACAGTAGGATTACTAAGAATTCCACACATCCACCCACCTGTCACATCAATATGATAGCAAGCCTCTTATAGATTCATAGCAACTGTGATATTGATCCACATAGATATGCGCACCTGTACATAAGCAAGCTCAGTATCCCGATTTGCTGCTAAGTATCTCGTCCATAAGACCCATATCAAGGACACCAGCTGATAGGTGTAGAATACACCGTATTTACTATATAGTAGTTTATGCTTTCTTTGCTATTTTTCTTGTAAATTATGTATTTTACGCTTGTTTTGAGTTTTGTAGCTACTATGGAGTCACACGGAGGAAAAGGAGAAGAAATCACCATATTTTAGCAAAAGGGTAAAATTGTCATTTCACCAAGGAGGGAATACTATATGGAGCCCAACGAAGGTTAAGGGGAGGTCAAAGAGGTGTCCCTTATCCAAAAGAAGGGAGTGAGAATAGCACAATTGGGGTGTACTTATGGTGGGTGTTCAATCCACCCACACCCTAAACCCATAGACCCACACCCGTACCTGGATCCAAACCCGAAACCGAATCCGCCCCAGCTTTCATAACTCTAAACCTAAAATCGAGAAAGGGTTTTCTTTCTCTTATCAATCATTTTTTCATTTATTCCTACACCCCTAAGTGAGAAAAGCGACCATGGATGTGCTTGTTAATGGTGGAACCGAAGAGGAGATCGAAACCGACTTGAGAAAGAAGAGTAGTCGAAATCGAGGCGAGACAATTAGGGTTGATGTTGCGGTGAATCGAGAACCTCGGAGATAATGGTGGAATCGAAAAGAGGAAGAGAAGCTCGGCTGTTGTTGAGTATGAAATGAAGAAATTTGAGATGGGTTTTCCTCTGAATCTGTTAGGGTTTGCTTGATTTAGCAGGAGCCGATCTGGGTTTGTCTCTGCTGTTGAATAAGAAGAAGGTCGAGAAGATGGGTGAAATGTGTTGGCTGTAATTTGAGTTCAAAGTGAGAAATGGGTTTTTGTGGTGAAGAAATTGAACAAAGAATGACACTTTGGAGGTGGCTTGATTTAAGGGTTCGATTTGTGTCGGCACCAATTCGAGAGATGGAGATGTTGATGTTCAAGGATGTGGGGATGGATGTCAATTGTCTTGAGTTCTTTGAGAGGAGTTGAAAATACGAGGAATTGAGGTCGTTGTCACTAATGGTGCTGACTCGAGTGAACACAAATTGAAGCTCTGCTACAAAGTGAGGTCCGCTAAATTAGATGTATGTCTAGGTTTACAATGATATAGGTCTCTTGAGTTGATATGTGGGCAGCTGCTGTTGTTGGTCTTTGCAGTGTTTGAGTCAAGAAAATGGGTTTCCATTGAACAGCAGGTGGTGTTGCAGAACAAGGGAGCTGAGATGGAGAAGCAGCTAGACAGGCTTGGTGCTGCTGGTATCTGAAGCCAGATTACAAAGATGAGAAGGAGTCAAGTGCCGACAATGGATTTTGTGATGTTGAGATTTGCATGAGGCAATAGAATCAGAGAAGATGTTCATGGCTATGAGGATGTATTCAGGAGGTTGGGCTCTGTGGTGGTCTTGCTGTGACTTGTAGTAACAGCTTCAAGTAGATGGATGTTAGGAGGTGAAGTTGTGAGACTTCAGGGTGTTGGCTATGGTTGCGGGTAGGTTAGTGCCAAGTATCGTTGACTAATGGAGTCGTAATTTGTTTGCTTGGGTCTCAGCAAGCACAAAGGAGGTGCTAGTTGAGTCGCAGGAGCTACAAATGATGAACTCAGTTGGATGTTTTGAAGAAGATGCACCAGCTTGGAGTAGCTCGGTGGGCTGCAATTGAAGCTGCAGTTTAGTGTGATGTTGTGCAATCGTTATGGCCGAGCATGAAGGAGAATGCAAAGAAAATGGTGATGATGATAAATGCAATGAGTGATGCAAAGGGAGTCAAGGGAGAGTACAAGGCTGAGATGTGCAACTGGCAGGAGAAAATGGAGCTATGTAATATGAAGCTGATGAATTTGCAGGCATGACTTGCACTGACTTGTGGCATTGAAGCAATGCAAGGTTGAAGGAGAGAACTGTGGCCTGAGTGAGATGAAACTGAAGCTACAGAGTGTTTGCAGTTGGGGAAGAGCATGGATTGCTGGCAGAGATGCTTGGCCTGTGCAAGCTGTGCAATGGCCTAGGCTGGAGTTCAGTTCTGGCGAATCAACTCAGAAATTGGCGATTCAACACGATCCAGCTCAGTGACTCAGCTGATTAAGACCACTCAGTCTGACTCAGTGACTGACTCATAGCTGACTCCCTCATATGCTTTGACCTGCTGACTAACAGTTGACTGACGGTTGACCCGTTTGAACGTTAGTCATAACGGTGGACTGACGGAATATTCCGTCGCATATTCCCTTGACGGCAACAGAATTCAGGTGGCCGGCGGCGACTATTCTGGCCGTATTCCGGCCATAATCCCAGTTTTCCGGCGGACCAAAAATTCCAGAATTTTCTATGGACTTCTCTCATGGGTGTGAAGACTTGGGCTAGGAATTGGATGGAGAATTGGATTTAAATTTGGAAAGAGAAGATGGAAGAGTTGAGAAAGGCTTGGTTTTGGAAATTGAATTGCTAAAGGAAAAGGATTCTAATCCTTGGAAGATTTGGAGAATATTGAAGCCTATAAATAGAGAAGTTTTCTACATCTTTTACACACATCTCTACACACACAACACTTTTCTTTTCTTATTCTTTGTGTGAACTCCTTAACATGAGTAGCTAATTTTATTATTGATTGAGGATGAATTCCTAGTTCTTAATTTATGTTTTGAGTTTTTGTTTTCAATTCTATCTTGAAGTTTTTCACATGATTATCGTTTGTTTTTACTAATAGGAATGATCTTAAAGACATTCATGATTGATTGATAGATTGTTTGGGTGGCCAACTAAATTGATTTGTCGATTTAATCTAATGCTAGTGAAAGTTAGGGGATAAGTAATCGTTTCTTGACTCTTTACATAAGTAGCAAACACGAGACCTTGCGGAGGGATTCCGTGGAGCAATTGTGTGTAGAAACAACGCTAGAAAGTGAACCAAGCGAACCGAGTTTAACTACTAGTACTAAACCTAAATTCATAAATCTTAATGCATTCAGGGAATTACATCTTGTAAACGAACCTCAGGGTGGTTCTTTTGAATAGAATCTGATAACTAAGCGGACTGTTACTCGGTGAAATTAGGGATTTTGGGGCTAGCTAAGCGGACCTGCTATCCTACTATTGGTGATAATCTGTGACTAACAACAAGTAGAAAAGAACATAACTTGATTCATTGTTTTGCAAAAGAAGGATTCCTTGATCTTATCTCTTTATTGCTTTCAACTTTATCTTTTAATTGCTTTGTTTATTTTCTTTTGCTTTTTACACCCCCTTTCGTGACAATTTTTACAACTAGAATCTCTTGCTCCTCGTGGGATCGACCTTGACTACCCTCTATTACTTGTTAATTAGGTAGTAAAGTATTAATTAATTTGTTGTGGTTACGACACGCATCAAATTTTGGCGCCGTTGCCGGGAGCAGCGGATGATTTTAGTTGTTTTTATTTTTCTTTTGCTTTAATCTTGCTTTGTTGGATTCTATACCGTATCTAACTTAAGTTTTTGAATCTTATTTCAGGTATCGGTTTTCCATGTATGGTGGACAAGAGCAAGCATATTACAACAATCAATACGGTTTTCAACCTCAACATTATGGCAACTTCCAACCATCCTTAGGATACAATCAAAATCAATCTTTTGGCTATGATCAAATTCCTACAGAACCTTATGGATATTCTCATACATATCAACAACCTTATGACGGGTATGTAAGTGGACAATCACAAGGATGGGAGGATAGTTGTGTTTATGATCATAAATTCTCTAGTTTTGCAGATAAGATGTCTGCCATGATTGGGGATCTTCAACAAAAGTTTCAAGAATCACATCGAGAAATTCAAAGGAATTCGGAGAAAATATACGAACAAATTAACCAACCTTTGGAGACTTTTGATGACGCTAGTGTAGATTACTCGAGCCTTGATCTTATTAATGATCAAGCACCTATTCAAAAGGTAGAGCTTGAGGAAGATGCATTTATTGCTTGGAAAAAATTTCTTAGGGAAAGATGGGAGTCCGCAGAAGTGTATGAGCGTTGCAACAATGAGGAAGTTATTCCAACTCCGGATCATAATAAAGATCCTTCACCTATTCAAAAGGAGGAGATTGAGTGTGACTTACCTATTGTTGTAAACGAAGTAACACCCTCACAAGAAGATCTTACAATTTATACCGAGGAAGATTATATGAGGGAAGAATGGCCCGATTCCGATGATGAGAATGTTGAAGAGATGATGCTAGAGGATGAAACCACATTCATTGATTTTGTGGAAGACCCAATTGAACTTGCGAATGATTTTAATGATGCCGAGACTTTGGTTAAGGTAGAAAACGACGAAGAATGGTTGCAAGGTTTAATAGAGGACCACGATATACAAGAGGTAAGTAATTCACTCGAATTTTTTAAGGATGAAGAGGATTCTATAATACAAGAGATTGTGCAAGGTTTGTCTAACCCTTTGCCTATTGATTCTTCTCCTTCACCTCTTATTGGTTTGAATGTATGTGCTTCAAAGTATTTTTGGATGATTTTGTTTCTAAATACCCACCATTGGAAACACTTGATGCTAACACCATGCGGGTTTGCCAAGAGGAATACATGGAAGTTCCAAAATTCTATGTTCTTTATACACTTCCGAAGTGTGGACGAGAATAAGTGTGGGGGAAATTTCTATCGAGCGATAACATCACTATTGTTTTCTTGTGCTAATATTTGTATGGAGTTATTGTTTTCAAAACAGGTATTATGGGTGGATCCTCAAATTTTCGATTGTTAGTATATGGGGAATGAATCTTGCAAGAGCTAAGTCGTAGTGTCGACTTTAAAACAAGCGCTTAATGGGAGGCAACCCATAGGTTTTGTATTTCTTATCTTTTTGCTTTTTGTTATTTTTTTTTTTTCTTGTTCCTTATCATGTTAAAATCTCCCACCTTGACTTTACTAGGAGGATTCAATTACATTGAGGACAATGTAAGGTTTAAGTGTGGGGGAGTGGTTAAGCATGTATTTAAAAAAAAAAATTTATAAAAAAATTTAAAAAAAAAAAAAAAAAGTTTTACTTAAAACCTTCAACTTTTAAAGATTTTAGAGTCACTAGCATACTTCTAGGTATGTTTACATAGAGATTTTGACCGACATAATTGAACTTGGAAATATTAGAGAACTACATTCGGATTTCTTGCTTGTTAGAGTGTTAAATAATGGATTTAATCATGCCGGTGATGCGAATTTGGTGCAGGGAGAAATGCATTATTAGAGTTGCTGATCAATCATTAGTGGAGACTACCCGTATTCATATCATGTGAGGCACCGACCAGAAATTTTCCATCTACTAAAGAGCTTCTTTTGAGTGTGTGTCACCGTACGTAAATTCCGGGTAGAATGGTGAGCTACCCAACCTCCCACCAATAGAAGCACTACTCTTTGATCTCTTGAGTGCTAATTTTGTCAATCATGAGGGTGACGTCTATAGATGAAAGCTTCCTTCTTATAGTTCGATTTGCAGTTAGCACCATTCTCTCTCGACAACAACGGATCCATAGAAACACCATCATCATCAACAAGGAGCAACATCAAAATCTACAAGGAAAGTTGGAAAAGTTTAAGGTTTACAAGCAACAAAACGAGAAAAAGAGCAAATTTCAAATACAAGTAAAGCAACATACAAAGAGCAGATTTTTACATATATGTTGAAGACTTACACTACAATGAGGTAATTTTATATTCAAGTATGAAGACTTATTCACAAAAGCGAAGAAAATTAAAAGGTGAGAATTTTTGAAGTTTATGATTTCAAGACGATACAAGTTGTGAAGAATCAAGTGGTAAAATACTTCTTCCACGGCCATGGTTTATTTTGTATTTAATTTCTTTTGTTTTAAAAAAAAAAAAAAAAAAAAAAAAAAAAAATTTGAAAAAAAAAAAAAAAAAAAAGAGAAAAACAAGAGAAATATTTGTTTTGTTAATAAGCCGTGGGGAAGGAAAATCTATAAGGAAGTTTCAAGCGACAAGGATTTTTAAGGTAAAAGAGTTAAAAATTGTCAAGGATTTATGAAATTCGAGAGTTTATCATCAATAGTTGAAACCGAAGGCGAAGACCATGAAGACGAGGAGAGGAAGACGTTTCTATTGGATACCGTGAGAGTGGTGTTATCATAATTGGCGATCGGATGTGAAGGTGAGTAAGTAATCTCATCCTCAATAATATATGGTTGATTTCCTTTCTTAGAGATCGTCAGAAAAATGGTTTTTCAAAATATTAAAAGATGTGGGTTTTTAAAAATCTTTCGGAAGTTGTCCTTCCCACCATTCAATGTGTTGCAGGATTTCTCTTTTCATTCCTACCTGCACACATGTGAGAACCATAAAAAAGCTGTCTTTTTGAGTGCAATTATCATAAAATCCTATTTGGTGAGGCAGAAGTCGAGGCGAAATGCTTATTGATCGTTTCTCAAACACGCGTTCTCTCATTATGGTGTGGTCATTTCTCACTCAACATTTAAGAATGAGAATATGTTCTTTAGTATTTCTAACTTCTTATTACTAGAATGAGAAACTCTATGTCCTCATAACTCTTTGGATGCTTAGGACGCTTGAACGCTTTGAAGTTGTGAGTTTTTGGTTCGATTTGCTCGAGGACTAGCAAAGTCTAAGTGTGGGGGAATTTGATAGGTGTAGAATACACCGTATTTACTATATAGTAGTTTATGCTTTCTTTGCTATTTTTCTTGTAAATTATGTATTTTACGCTTGTTTTGAGTTTTGTAGCTACTATGGAGTCACACGGAGGAAAAGGAGAAGAAATCACCATATTTTAGCAAAAGGGTAAAATTGTCATTTCACCAAGGAGGGAATACTATATGGAGCCCAGCCAAGGTTAAGGGGAGGTCAAAGAGGTGTCCCTTATCCAAAAGAAGGGAGTGAGAATAGCACAATTGGGGTGTACTTATGGTGGGTGTCTGAATCCACCCACACCCCCATAGACCCACACCTGGATCCAAACCGAAACCGAATCCGCCCCAGCTTTCATAACTCTAAACCTAAAATCGAGAAAGGGTTTTCTTTCTCTTATCAATCATTTTTTCATTTATTCCTACACCTGAAAGTGAGAAAAGCAGCCATGGATGCTGCTGTTAATGGTGGAACTGAAGAGGAGATCGAGAACTGACTTGAGAAAGAAGAGTAGTCGAAATCAGACCGAGACAATTAGGGTTGATGTTGCAGTGAATCGAGAACCTCAGAGATAATGGTGGAATCGAAAAGAGGAAGAGAAGCTCACTGTTGTTGAGTATGAAATGAAGAAATTTGAGATGGGTTTTCCTCTGAATCTGTTAGGGTTTGCTTGATTTAGCAGGAGCCGATCTGGGTTTGTCTCTGCTGTTGAATAAGAAGAAGGTCGAGAAGATGGGTGAAATGTGTTGGCTGTAATTTGAGTTCAGCAGAGAAATGGGTTTGCTGTGGTGAAGAAATTGAACAAAGAATGACACTGGAGGTGGCTTGATTTAAGGGTTCGATTTGTGTCAGCCTGAATTCAGAGATGGAGATGTTGATGTTCAAGGATGTGGGGATGGATGTCAATTGTACTGAGTTGCTGAGAGGAGTTGAAAATACAGGGAATTGAGGCTGTTGTCACTAATGGTGCTGACTCGAGTGAACATAGTTGAAGCTCTGCTACAAAGTGAGGCTGCTAAATTAGATGTATGTCTAGGTTTACAATGATATAGGTCTCTTGAGTTGATATGTGGGCAGCTGCTGTTGTTGGTCTTTGCAGTGTTTGAGTCAAGAAAATGGGTTTCCATTGAACAGCAGGTGGTGTTGCAGAACAAGGGAGCTGAGATGGAGAAGCAAAGGCTAGACGGGCTTGGTGCTTCGCCGGTATCTCGAAGCAGATTACAAAGATGAGAAGGAGCCGGGTGCGACAATGGATTTTGTGATGTTGAGATTTGCAGGAGGCAATAGAATCGGAGAATATGTTCATGGCTATGAGGATGTATTCGGGAGGTTGGGCTCTGTGGTGGTCTTGTTGTGACTTGTAGTAACGACTCAAGTAGATGGATGTTAGGAGGTGAAGTTATGAGACTTCGTGGTGTTGGCTATGGTTGCGGGTGGGTTAGTGCCAAGTATCGGTGACTAATGGAGTTGTAATTTGTTTGCTTGGGTCTCAGGAAGCACGGTGGAGGTGCTAGTTGAGTCGCAGAGCTACAACAGATGAACTCGGCTGGATGTTTTGAAGAAGATGCACCAGTTGGAGTAGCTCGGTGGGCTGCAATTGAAGTCTGCAGCTTTAGTGTGATGTTGTGCAATCGTTATGGCTGAGCATGAAGGAGAATGCAGTGAAAATGGTGATGATGATAAATGCAATGAGCTGATGCAGTGGAGTCAAGGGAGAGTACAAGGCTGAGATGTGCAACTGGCAGGAGAAAATGGAGCTATGTAATATGAAGCTGATGAATTTGCAGGCATGACTTGCACTGACTTGTGGCATTGAAGCAATGCAAGGTTGAAGGAGAGAACTCGTAGTCCGAGTGAGATGAAATCAAGCTACAGAGTGTTTGCGGTTGGGGGAAGAGCATGGATTGCTTTGGCGGAGATGCTTGGCTTTGTGTAAGCCTGTGCAATGGCCTAGGTGAGTTCGATTCCGCGAATCAACTCGAAATTGGCGATTCAACACGATCCACTCGGTGACTCACTGGATTAAGACCACTCGGTCGACTCGATGGTGACTCATAGTCGACTCCCTCATATGCTTTGACCTGTGACTAACAGATTGACCGACGGTTGACCTGTTTGACCGTTAGTCCTAACGGTGGACCGACGGAATATTCCGTCGCATATTCCCTTGACGAAACAGACCGGGTGGCGGGCGGCGATTATTCCTAGGGATTAAGCCCATAATCCCGATTTTCCGAGCGGACCAAAAATCCAATTTTCTATGGACTTCTCTCATGGGTGTGAAGACTTGGGCTAGGAATTGGATGGAGAATTGGATTCAAATTTGGAAAGAGAAGATGGAAGAGTTGAGAAAGGCTTGGTTTTGGAAATTGAATTGCTAAAGGAAAAGGATTCTAATCCTTGGAAGATTTGGAGAATATTGAAGCCTATAAATAGAGAAGTTTTCTACATCTTTTACACACATCTCTACACACACAACACTTTTCTTTTCTTATTCTTTGTGTGAACTCCTTAACATGAGTAGCTAATTTTATTATTGATTGAGGATGAATTCCTAGTTCTTAATTTATGTTTTGAGTTTTTGTTTTCAATTCTATCTTGAAGTTTTTCACATGATTATCGTTTGTTTTTACTAATAGGAATGATCTTAAAGACATTCATGATTGATTGATAGATTGTTTGGGTGGCCAACTAAATTGATTTGTCGATTTAATCTAATGCTAGTGAAAGTTAGGGGATAAGTAATCGTTTCTTGACTCTTTACATAAGTAGCAAACACGAGACCTTGCGGAGGGATTCCACAGTGGAGCAATTGTGTGTAGAAACAACGCTAGAAAGTGAACCAAGCGAACCGAGTTTAACTACTAGTACTAAACCTAAATTCATAAATCTTAATGCATTCAGGGAATTACATCTTGTAAGCGAACCTCAGGGTGGTTCTTTTGAATAGAATCGATAACTAAGCGGAC
The DNA here is from genome assembly GCA_023531295.1 of Papaver armeniacum. Taxonomy (NCBI): domain Eukaryota; kingdom Viridiplantae; phylum Streptophyta; class Magnoliopsida; order Ranunculales; family Papaveraceae; genus Papaver; species Papaver armeniacum. The sequence goes on along the minus strand of JAJJWW010010947.1, from coordinate 340 downwards.
TTTGTTACTCAGTGAAATTAGGGATTTTGGGGCTAGCTAAGCGGACCTGCTATCCTACGGTTGGTGATAATCTGTGACTAATAACAAGTAGAAAAGAACATAACTTGATTCATTGTTTTGCAACGAAGAAGGATTCCTTGATCTTATCTCTCTTATTGCTTTCAACTTTATCTTTTAATTGCTTTGTTTATTTTCTTTTGCTTTTTACACCCCCTTTTGTGACAATTTTTACAACTAGAATCTCTTGCTCCTCGTGGGATCGACCTTGACTACCCTATATTACTTGTTAATTAGGTAGTAAAGTATTAATTAATTTGTTGTGGTTACGACACGCATCACC
>JAJJWW010010946.1:0-51443 GCA_023531295.1 Papaver armeniacum | reverse complement strand
GTGTAACTATCACGAGGGTGTCCCCTAGCCTATGCGGTAGGGTACCATTATCCTATCCTACTTTAACCCAACCCTAAATCGAAAGGAGTGTGCCTCTCTTTCTTTCATTCACTTGATTAGTCGAAAGCGACCTTCTGCTGTTGGTGAAATTAGAAATCGGCTGATGATGTTCGACACGTGAAGAAGTGAGGCGACTGCTATTTCAGAAGCAGTTGAGAAAGAAGAAGCGAGAGGGTTCGATGCGTGAAGATGGGTTGGTGGTGGAATCGATGGATTCAAGAGGTACAATTCGACGAGAGGAAGAAAATGGGTGTGATTGATTCGTGGTGCGTGAGCAGTAGGATTTGCGAGAGGATAGATTTGAGAGGCCAGTTCGAAGATTTCGGGGATGAGATTTAGTGGTTGTCAGTTGTTGTTGGTTGTATGACGGTGAGGTAGAGAAGAAATTGATGGGTGCATTATGGGTTCGAGTATGCAATGAGCAGTTCGCTGATTGGAGATGGGTTACGGTGGTCTTTGTGTGGTTTGAATCGGATCTTGCTAATAACACGAGAGAGGAAGAAATTGTACGGATCGAGAAGAGAGCTGGGGTTTTAAGCTTGGATCTTCAACTAAGGAGCGAGAGATCGAGCGAGGTTGATCGAAATGGATGAGTTATATGAGAGCAGACGGGGTTGGTGATGGCTGAAGCAAGTCATGGTTACAGTGCTATTGAAAGCTGTAGATTGGCGATGGTGTTGATGGTGCATTTGCTGTGATCGATTCGAGGAAGAAGGTGGTAGTCTTTATACATTACGAGGGAATTGTGGAATGGTGTTCGATTGTTAGATGAATGTGTAGGATTTTGAAGCGAGGAATGAAGCTAAATCGGCATGGAATTGGCACGAGAAATGCCCGAAACAAGCGAAACTGCTGCTGAATTTCTTGACGAAGTCGGTCGACGATGAAGCCGATCCGGCTCAGCGATCCAGCTCGATCCAGCTTCGGTAGAGTAAGACCGATAGCTTCAGCAGAAGCCGACTCGAGGTGACTCACCATCCGGTTTGACCGATTGACTAACGGTTGGTCAGCGGTTTGACCACTTTGGCGGGTTAGTCCTAACGGTGGACTAACGGAATATTCAGTCGAATATTCCAGTGACGGACGAAATTTTCGAGTGGTCGGCGGTGATTTTAGACGAATTAGAGCCACAATACGAGTTTCCGGTGAGCCAAAAATTCCAGAATTTTACAGTGGACTTCTCTCATGGGTGTGAAGATTTGGACTAGGAATTGGATGGAGAATTGGGCTCAAATTTGGAAAGAGAAGATGGAAGAAGAGAAAGACTTGAATTTGGAAATTGAATTGCTAAAGGAAAAGGGTTCTATTCCTTGGAAGATTTGGAGAATATTGAAGCCTATAAATAGAGAAGTTTTCTACATCTTTTACACACCTCTCTACACACACAACACTTGTGTTTTTGCTTTCAATTCTTCTTCTTAATTATTTGTGTGAACTTGAAAATTCTCCTTTTAATTATTATTTGTGTGAATTTCAAAAACATGAGTAGCTAATTTTCTTATTGATTGAGGATGAATTCCTAGTTCTTAATATATGATTTGAGTTTTGTTTCAATTACTATCTTGAGATTTTTCACATGATTATCGTTTGTTTTTACTAATAGGAATGATCTTAATGACATTCATGATTGATTGATAGATTGTTTGGGTGGACAACTAAATTGATTTGTCGGTTTAATCTAAAGCTAGTGAAAGTTAGGAGATAAGTAATCGTTTCTTGACTTTTTACATAAGTAGCAAACACGAGACCTTGCGGAGGGATTCAGTGGAGCAATTGTGTGTGAAAACAACGTTAGCAAGTAGACCTTGATCTACAGAGTCCAACTACTAATATTGACCTAATAAGTTCATAAATCTTAATGCGTTTATTTAAATTACATCTAGAGTGATCTACTACTAGGTGGTTTGGTAAATAGAATCAGGTAATCGAGAACTTAGTATCCAGGTGATACTAAGGGATTTAGGGGTTTAGCTACGATCTAGTTTGCTTTACCTACGGTTGGTGATAATCTGTGACTAATAACAAGTAGAAAAGAACATAACTTGATTCATTGTTTTGCAACGAAGAATGATTCCTTGGTCTTGTCTCTCTTATTGATTTCAACTTTATCTTTTAATTGCTTTGTTTATTTTCTTTTGCTTTTACACCCCCTTTTGTGACAATTTTACAACTAGAATCTCTTGCTCCTCGTGGGAGCGAACTTGACTACACTATATTACTTGTTAATTAGGTGGAAAAATATTAATTAATTTGTTGTGGTTCGACAAGCTTGAGAGAACTTATTTATCTGCACTTAAGTTGCATTCAGGGATATATCCAGTCTTTATTTAAGGAAGCTCTTCATTGTGACTCAGTACAACATTGGCAAGTGCTTTCGCCAAATGGTATTTGACGGGTGTTCTATTTATCCGTCACAGTCGGAGGCTCAGAAAGAACTCCTCCGGGTATCTTTGATCTTGAGCGTGTTCTTGGCATCGCGAGTCTTCCTTACAGCCTATTGCGAGAACCTCGGTGGTAGCAGAGCAAGTATAAGGAATTTTGGAGGAAGCAGCTGTTGGCTTCCAAGAATTATCGGAGGATGTTGTGGCAGTTCCAGTGGTGAGCCATCTTCGGCGTCTGAAGAAGCATTTAGGTTGAAGCCACTTCCCGGCCAAATGGACCGAGGCTGAGGATTGCGGTCCCCAGCGGGAGAGAGATCTAAGAGCGAGGCATGTGGTTCGGTGATCCTCAATTCCTCCAATATGCGAGGTATTTAAATCTCTTTTTGTTGATTCCTTCATTTCTCGAGTGAATTCTTCTAGAGTGATCCTTGCTTGAAATCGGGGAATTAGAAAGAGAATGTCTTCACGAGGTTGGTGCGCATTCGAGCGAGAAGTCCGGTAACATTGGCCTTCATGTTGAGAAGTGCAGGCGGTATTGATCCTCAGAAGTCTAGTAACACTGATCTTTATCTTTGAGAAGTGCTGGCGAAACCGCTCCTTTTCCGAGACCATGGCGAGAGATGATGCAAGCTCGGTTGGACAAGGTGCCTCCCTAAGTGATCTTGTTGATGGGGCAGTGATGAAATTGGCACCCAGGAAAGTAGATATCGGGAGGAATGTAAGAGAGGCAACATCCGCTATTGTTGAGGTGGATCCCATTGAAGAAAGTTACAGCGAGGTTCGATCAATAAAGGCATCGTGGTGACTTCTTCGAAAGACCTCCTGCACTGCGACAAGGCTCTGTGTCTGGTGAAGTATTGGTAGCGCTGGCACTGGAGCTTTGTTCGATCCTCCTTTCATTGTCCCTTATCCGAGTCATGTGTTGGTTGGAGGATTCAATGTGCCAGCTCAGTTCGAAAGGTTGTACACGGCGATATGGGAGAAGCACGGCCACATTGCTACCACTTGGTAGGCTTGGTAATGTGATTTGATTTTAATGCCTACATGTTATAACTGCAAGTGCACAGCGCCTGTTGGAGGCGTGGCAAGTACAGGTCGATCCCACGAGAGACTTGTGGTGTTGTATGTTGATCTAAGGCTTTGCTTACGATTTCTAGAAGTGACAGATATATTTGTTGTTTGTCGATACGATTGAAGTTGAGTGTTATAACAATGAAGTAAAGATGAAATACAAGCAGTGAGAGTAAAGGGGCACTAGGATTGTCAAATCCACCACTAAATCATGCTATGTGTTCAACTAAATGGAGCTTTCTTGTTCTGTGACGAGACAAGGATAATGTGTCAAGATTATCACCTATCTAAGGAGTTTCACCTAATGATAACTCAATTATCGGCTAAGGTACTAACCTAGAGCACTAGTTGTCTAATTAAGCACAACTAGTCAAGAGAATAGCAAATATCTCTAAGGTTTGGTGAAGCATAACCAATACAGTTTTAGCCTAACTACAATGCATACATGGCATTCATTGTGAGAGTAAAGCATTGGAAAGCTAGAATTGAGATTATCTTTATAGTTTAAGCATTCAAGAACACCCACACAAAGTAGAACAACATGACAGAAAATTAGGGTTTCATTGAAATCCTAGCAAACTATTTTAGAACATGATTAAAACATAAAACAACTAAAATTGGTGCTCTGGCTAGCCCAGGCATAAGGTTTTTCACACACATCTCAAACCTATTTATACATGCAAAGAACTAAAAACCCTAATTTACTTCAAAAACGGAAATTAAGAAATACTCTCTCACCCATACTCTCTGAATCAGTGGTCTCTTCTGTGAATTCGGCTCTGGCTTCATTACTCTGATTTTCCCTTGATTTGATGTAACCCTAACCTAATTCTTTCTATCTCTCTCTTAGCTCCTAGGGAAGAAGCTACGAAAGAGCTAGAGAGTGATTAGGAGGGGCGAAGATGGTGCGGTATGTTGCGGGGGTGGTTGTTCTTTGTGTCGGGAGGTGATGGAGGTGGTGACTGCAACGGGTATGGGAGGAGAAGAAGAAGGTTTTCTACGATGTGGACGAGGAGAGGAAGAAAGAGAAGATGGAGGAGAAATGGTTAGAGTCGATGGGGGTATAGGTATAGGGAACTTTGCTGTGGAGCGGGTACAGCGAGTTTCGATGCGAGTGGAAGGAGCGAGCGTTGGAAGCGGCGAGGCGAGATCCGAACGGCTCGGGGAGAATCGGGCTTTGGATCGGATCGTGGGCCGGGTCTTGGATAGCTCAAGCCCATGTCTTGTAGATGGGTTGCTCCTTGTTGGTTTGCAAGCCGATGCGCGTGGCCTTTGGCTTTCTGCTCCATAGATACTCGTCTCCGATTTCTGCTCTTTTGACTCCTTAATTTCTCAGAGCTTTATTTACTACCTAAAAACACAAAATTAATTAATACAAATATTTATTCTTGAAAACAAAGAAAACACGAGAATGCTGGGATAATATCTGATTTACGAGCACAAAAGATGAGTTAAATGCCAATAAATAGATGTAGAAATATGCAATATTTGGCACTCATCAAATACCCCCAAACCTGAATTTTACTTGTCCTCAAGTGAAAGCAGAAATTAAAAAATCCTAACTATACCACTGTCGCGAGGTCTCTAGAATGCATTTTAGCGTATGCCACTAAGCCTTTAAACCCCCCCAGGTGTCCCCAGTGGACGAGTTGTAGTCTCGGTGAGGTTTACAGGGTGTACCCACAAACCTTCTCCAACTTCGAGTGTAAAAAGAGTCTCAAGCATCCTAGGAGCTATGAGGACATAGAAGTTCTGCATGCTAGTAACAAGAAGTTAGAACTACAAAGAAACGCATTCTCATCCTTAAGTCTTTGACGAAAATAACCATACCCTATGAAAAAGAATTGGTCGATTGTGATCATAAGCCTAGACCGCCTCACTAATAGGGTTTATGATAATTGCCTCAAAAATAGCTTTTAGTCTCTCATGTGTGCGGGGAGGAATAGAAATCCACCTTGCACACTGGCCCATTGGTAGAAGAAGGATAACCTTCAGGAAATAATTTCTGGAGACTCCATGAAGAGGGTGTGGACAAAAGAATCTTTTAAGTGATCTCTAAGAAAATCAACCATTAGCAAGGGTGGGAGTACTCACTTACCTTCTCACCCGATCGGCAATTAACATCATACTCTCATAGGAACCATAGGAACGTCTTCAATCTTCGGTCTTCAATTGTTGATGACGAACTTCTGAACTTCACAAAAACTTGACAATTTTTTTTTTTTTTTTTTACTTACAATAAAACAATAAAACTCAACTTTTCACAAACTTCATTAATTCTCATCCTATTTTCTTTTGTTGTATGTAACCTTGGACTATATCAACTTTTCTTCAAATATTACGATGTTGCTCAGCTTGCTTGACGATGATGTGTTTCTATGGAGTGCGTTGATTGAGAGAGAGAGATGCTAGCTGCAAATCGATATTTAGAAGGAGTTTTCATCTTTAAACGTCACCCTCATGATTGACAAAAATTAGCACTCAAGAGATCAAAAGTAGTCTTGAAAGTGGTACGAAGTTGGGTAGCTCACCATTCCTACCCGGAATTGACGTACGGTGACACACACTCTAACGACTTTTCTAGAAAGTTGCAAAAAATTGAAGGTTGGTGCCTCACTTGATGTAAAATGGGTAGTCTCCACTATGGGTGATCACAATTCTACTACCGAATATCTAAACAGCACCTAATTCGCTCTCCGGTATGGTTAAATCCAACTTTAACGCTCTAATCAACTAAGAAACCCGATTGTGTTCTCCAGTACTTCCAAGTTCTGTTATTTCGGTCAGACTCTCTATGTAAACATAGCTAGAAGCATGCTAGTGACTCTAAAATCTCTAAAAGTTGGAGGTTTTTATTTGCAAAAAGAGTTTTGAATTTTTTTTTTTTTTTTTTTTTTGTGAAAATAAAAGACTAAAAACTCTATATGCAAATGCACCCCCAAACCTAAATCAAACATTGTCCTCAATGTGTCAACAGATAATAAGAATTCAAAAGTCACATACCATGAGAACTATGCTTGATAAGAGAAAAGGGAAGAGATTACTAGGATGTCGGTGGGAGCAAGGTTAGAGCTTCATTAGTCAAGGCTAAAATCCAACATTCTCGGCCGGAGACCATCGCCGGATTAGCACAAAAATATACAAGAAGACTCAACCGATTCAAGAAAGAAAAATTTAACAAGTCCCTCTTTGGATTATATACAATGAAATTCACCCATATACTAACAATCTAAAAGAGTTGAGGATCAAACCATTAAGTAATATGTACAAACATCCATGACCTTACGAGAAATATAACATGAAAGTGCAAGTAAGGCTGCATATGGGAATGATTTTCCCAAACCTAAACTTGTCAATTGTGTTTTGAGCACAAAATCTTGCAAATTTAAAGGTACATCATGTAAAAGGTCTAACTCAAAGTGAGTTTTGCTAAGAACAGGCAGACATACATATTCCAACTATGGTTCCCTAAAGTTGTTATACTTTGATGCAAAATAGTCCAAGAGGACTTGGGAAACACAAAGCTCTAGGCCTAAGTTAGGCATTTTCAGAAAAGTTGGTTTTGCAATTTTGTTACAAACTACACCTAGGTTTGGTGGAGGAGTTTCAATCAGTGACTTAGGAGAGAGATTAGGTATCTAAGTTGTTTCATGTATAGATCATTTGCATCACACATTTCCTAAGGTCGGGAGAAGTTAAGAAGTCATGTTCTGCATAGAACAATTCATCAATCTCATGTCATAATCATCATTATCCAAAATTTCAACTTCATGGGGAATAACAAAATTGGTGCCAAACATTAGTGTCTCAAAGATTCATCCAAGTCACAAACAAGTTTGTGCTTAGCATGCTCACTTTCATCAATTTTCACAGTTCCAAGCTCGAGTTAATATCACAAGTATGAATGTTAGAAGAAGCATCATTCATAGGGTTCTGAAGAGAAGCCAATGTCTCCGAACCCAAAGATTCCATCATATTTTCGTCATACACATGCTCTTCTAACATATCATATTCATCATCATCATCATCATAACAAAAATGCATTTCCTATTAAAAATTGTAGCATTTCTAGTGTACTCATTTTCCTCTAGATTAGGTTCATATTCAATATGATTTGCATGAGTAGGAAGAGAAACACTATTTTCAAGATTTTCTTTATTAGGGACAAATAATCATCCTATCATAAACTTCCTCCATTCTTATTTTTTCTAAATGAATCGGGTTCATCTTTAAGAGAACAAGTAACATTGTTCAAGGGAAGGAGAGTCTTCAATAGTGGGTATGCATGTTTCATATGAATGATCATTATATGGTTGTGCACATGGTTCACTACACAAGGAAACTCATACATGTTGCATCCAGCAGTATATCATTGTTTTTTCTCAGAGGTCTTGTTAGTGATTGCATACAAGGAGTTGGGGGAGGATAAAATTGTTCATCCTCCCATGGTGGTTGATGATACATGTGGTCATAATGGTTAGGTATGAATATTAAGGTCAGGGGCCCCAAGAAGGCTCATAATATTCCCTAAAATCCTCATGGTCAGTGGGGAGGTCATCTTTTGTGAAGTATGCCTATAAGCAAGCTCTCTAATGGATTTGTTTCATCCCCATTCGGGATCCAAAATCCCTCGACATGATCTAAAACTTAATTTGAACTCAAAAAGAAGACAGCTTAGCACATCAAGCATGTATAACCAATGATGTCTCAAGACAAAGGGAAGCTAAGCCCAAGTGATGCAAAGCCCAGCTTGTTTTCACAAATTTCGCATCAAATGAATTTCGCTTGTACATCATTTAAAAAGAAATGCACAAACAATGGTTATGCAAGCCTAAAGGCACAGTGGGCTTGGGCTTGGCTTAAATGGGTTTCAAGTTTGGTTTATGTGGGCTTGTTTGGTTTTTTTTTTTTTTTGGGGGCGTGGTTTGGTTTATGGGACTTGTTTTGTTTTTTGAGGGCTTTGTTTGGTTTAAGTGGGTTCACACTTTGTAAAAGTAAATAAAGTTGGTTATGGAAAGATGCTTATTGTGTCAAGCAGGGGTTTATGCACATTTTAGCAAGGCAAGACTTATGTGAATAGCATAGCACAGCATGTGCGAGACGAGTTGTGCACTGGCACTGGAAATACAAACTTTCAAAAATGACACACGACCTTACAGTGCGACTTATGCGCGTGACTACGGCACATGCAAAGCACGGAACAACACGAAGCAAGAAAAACAAGACTTGGGTGTGATGCCTGAGTAGCTCAAGATCGGCGAGGCTAACAACGAGGCTGTGCACATGAGAATGCACAACTCGGAGGACAATGCTGCGAGTTTACAGCACTTGTGATGAGCCAAGACACAAATGCAGCAGGATGGAGAGTTTTATTCAAGTAATAATGCACGGAGTAGTGATGCTTAGAGCATAGGAGAGCTCAAGATTTCGAGCATGTGATCATGGCTCAACAGATTCAACAAGTCAACATGCTATTCAAGGTTTCACTAGCGATTAACCACTTAACAGAGTTGCCACTCCAAGCTCTACAGTTCAAGTGGTCGGAGCTGAGGCACAAGCAAATAGAGTTAAGACGTTCTGACATAAAGACACATATAAGCCAAGATTTCAGATTTTTGGGGTTGCACACAAGTTGATGACCGGATTTTGGATTATAGCTTGGCACAAGATATGCGAGATAACCAAGGTTTAGGTTGAGCACCACCGCACCAGCCAGACAAGCAACCTGTGTATCGTGGTTATGCTGGGGTTATTGGAATCAACTGGGGTAGTTGATATCAACTACCAAATTGGTGGCACACAAGTCTTGTAGCAGATTGGATATCTCGGTTGCGGCTCAAAACTCAACAACTACGGAGTTTGGAGCCGGTGCTTGTTAAGGCAAAGAATTTAATGCACAAATCACAAAATCACAATGCGAGAAGATCAATGGCCCGATGAACAAGGTCACCACATTACAACATGCTTTCAAAAGCCAACAAATCAAACCGTCGAGGTTGTCTCGTGCATAGGTCTCGGCATCACGCCACCGGCTGACTCCACTTGGTTTTCACAGTTATGCTCTGTTGGCCAGTCAATCGAATGATTGATATCTTGCTTTGCACAATGATTAATCACACAAGGTCAGGTAGGATTACAACTCACACAAGGTCTCACCTAGGTTACGGGGCAAGAGGCATCAACTTACTCAGTTGACCCTCAACTTGACTTGCGACTAGGGGGCCCGGCTATCCAAGTTTAACCTCACAAAACTGGGGCTTGAGGTCAGATATCTCACAGGAAAACAAAGCTGGCATTCAAAGACAAAGACAAAGATGACATGACTAGAGCTCAACAAACTCATGTAAAGGTAGCTTGTTCATGTATTCATGCCAATGAGTTCGGGGTCATGCATGACAGTTGAGAACAAGGGCAGGAGTGCATGGATCGGCATATACATACAAGTCGGCATAAAGATATCACAATTCAGCCTAGCATGTATGAGGTCAAAGATCAAGGAACCTTTCACATGAGCATTATAAATAACAGGGAAGCTCGGTGGCACTACAAGGCTCGTGGGTATCAGTTCAGTTGAGATGTATGTTGCATACTACACTCATTCAGGACAATACAAAGGCTAACCTCAAGTCTGCGCTTTTCCTTGCCTTCCTTGGGTTGGCTCACCTGCACAGCATTATACCAGGGGTACACAGTAGCTCAACGAAGAGTTTTAGTTCCCAAACTTGAAAAATTAAAGCAAGAACATCAAAATGCTACTAGAATTCCAAAACAAAGTTTTTGGTAAAGCAACAAACGAATGTATGAGATGCATTTAGATGAGTATGCTCGAGGTAAATGATAATGTATCGTGAGTACAACTACTGTGCTTTCAATGTAAGCTTCAACATGCCAATCAATGGGATGAGGGAAACTGACTTTAACAAGCAAGGCTAAGAGACAATGAGCTAAAACAAGAATAAAGACAAAACTTGCAAACTGCAACGAGGCTTCTGGGGCTGGGAAATGCAATGACTTATGATTGAAGTTAAAGCTACAGAATGCAAAGTATATGATGATGCAGAGATGTAAAAGTTAAGCTAATTTACACTAACACAGAGCTAAAAATAACAATGCAAGGTGAGTATATCACAGGGGAGAAATGAAAATCAGGTTAAGTCTAGCAAAAATCGACACGGCACACGCCAAGTCCCGGCGTGGCGCCAAAACTTAGCGAGGCTTGGTAATGTGATTTGATTTTAATGCCTACATGTTATAACTACGCGCACGACGCTGTTGGAGCGTGGCAAGAGAATGTGTCGATCACGGAGACTTGTGGTGTCAGTATGTTGATCTAAGGCTTGCTTACTGCGATTTCTAGAAGTGACAGATATAGTTGTTGTTTGTCGATACGACTGAGTTGATGTTGTGACAATGAAGTAAAGATGAAATACAAACAGTGAGAGTAAAGGGGTACTAGGATTGTCAAATCCACCTCTAATTCATGTTATGTGTCAACTAATTGGAGCTTTCTTGTTCTGTGATGCATAAGGATAATGTGTTAAGATTATCACCTATCTAAGGAGTTTCACTAATGATAACTAAATTATCACCTAAGGTACTAACCTAGAGCACTAGTTGTCTAATTAAGCACAACTAGTCAAGAGAATTAGCAAATATCTCTAAGGTTTGGTGAAGCATAACCAATACGCTTTAGCTTAACTACAATGCATACATGGCATTCATTGTGAGTAAAGCATTGAAAGCTAGAATTGAGATTATCTATATAGTTTAAGCATTCAATAACACCCACACAAAGTAGAACAACATGACAGAGAATTAGGGTTTCAAGTGAAATCCTAGCAAACTATTTTAGAACATGATTAAAACATAAAACAACTAAAATTGGTGCTCACGGCTGCCTGTGCATAAGGTTTTTCACACACATCTCAAAACCTATTTATACATGCAAAGAACTAAAAACCCTAATTTACTTCAAAAACTAAAATTAAGAAATACTCTCTCACCCATACTCTCGAATCAAGGGTCTCTTCTGGTGAATTCGGCTCTTTGGCTTCATTACTCCGATTTTCCCTTGATTTGATGTAACCCTAACCTAATTCTTTCTATATCTCTCTTTAGCTCCTAGGGAAGAAGCTACGAAAGAGCTAGAGAGTGATTAGGAGGGGCGAAGATGGTGCGATTGTTGCGGGGGTGGTTGTTCTTTGTGTCGGGGAGGTGATGGAGGTGGTGACCGCACTGGTATGGGAGGAGAAGAAGAAGGTTTTCTCACGATGTGGACGGAGAGGAAGAAAGAGAAGATGGAGGAGAAATGGTTAGGTCGATGGGGGTATAGGTATAGGGAACTTTCTTTGTGGAGCTGCAAAGGCCCAGTTTCGACGCAGTGGAAGAGCGAGCGTTGGATGCTGTGGGCGAGATCTGAACGGCTCGGGGAGAATCAGGCTGATCCGGTCTTGGATAGCTCAAGCCCATGTCTTGTAGATGGTTGCTTCCTGTTAGTTTGCAATCGATGCGCGCGCGGGCTTTGGCTTTACGCCCATAGATGCTCGTCTCAGGTTTTCACGCTCTTTGGCTCCTTAATCTCTCCGAGCTTTATTTACTACCTAAAAACACAAAATTAATTAATACAAATATTTATTCTTGAAAACAAAGAAAACACAATAATGCTGGGATAATATCCGATTTAGAAAGCACAAAAGATGAGTTAAATGCCAATAAATGATGTAGAAATATGCAATATTTGGCACTCATCACCACTACGAAGCTCAAAAGTCGCCTTGCATTGGTCAACCGCGTTCAGAAGCTTTATTTTCTATCCAGGGATGATCATTCACGCATCGGGTCGAACAGTTTTTGAAGAGATGATTGAAGACCGGAAGTGCCATCGAGATGTGTTTGTGCAAAGATGACTTGAATGTTCCTTGGTTCTTCAAAGGGTTCTCCGAGATTCATGAGCTCTAGAAATTACAAGATGAAGTCCCTTCGCAGATTGTGTTACTCACGGAAGAAGAGGTTGAAAAGTTGTCTAAGGAGTTGAAGGCAAGCGGTCAGACTTCAAAGGATGAAAGTCGCTCTTGCCCCGGAAGGACGAGTTCTTCTTTGCCAAGGACTTTCCTCAAGGATTCGTGCCATATACTTGTCTCTTCTTTTAGATGTTTTTCTTTTTTGAGTGATAGTGAGGATTTCCTTTCATAATTTGACTTCCTTTTTGAATTAATAGGTGATTGAAATAGTTTTGTGAATAACTTTCTCGAAAGAGGTTATTTTAAATGGAATTTGCATCTTGGTCATGAATGATTGCACATATCATATGAAATTGCAAATGTCGCATAAAAGGAAGTGTGAATGGAAACAAACATGATGTTTGATCATTCACTTTCTTTCTCTATGCGCGGGATACCAAGTCCCAGAAGAATTCTAAAACTATCTTTCTTGTAAAATTGTTGAATAGAACTTACTTGCTTTTGAAGCCTCACTTGTATCAAACCGAAGTTAGCCTCTCTAAGGAAATCGTCCGCATTAATCTCCCAGAGATAGGGAAAGCTATTCCTCCGAATTAAGCTTCTTCGAACAATGCGTTTCAAAGCGTTGCATTCAGCGTAGGGTGGTGAAGGAACCGGGTGGAAATGACAATACCTCGGTTCCATTACTTGATCCGATTAGTGGACGCCATACGGGAGGTAGCTCCACCTCTCTGCTTGCACCCACGCCTCCAGCAACTCCAAAATCTTTTCCATTGGGAACGGAAAGTGTAGGTACTTCGAGTCTAGCTCTTCCTGCGTTCGTGGGTGTTGTGGTGTCTCTACATGGTTTCGATGTGGAGCACGTTTCGCAGATGAAGTTGGAAGACTTGTGAGTGCCATCATATCCGCGGGTCACTTGCCCTGGTGACGGGGTGTGGAAGGTATCGTAATATCACCTGGGCAGTGATCGAATTGAACGCTCCCATCTTCTGTACTCACGTGTTCCTTGATTGATCTCTCATTCCTCAATCATTTCTTCACTTAGTTGAGAGGTCGATGCGGATTGAACAGTCTGATAGGCCTGAGAAAGGGTGTATTTTATAGCCTACGAGTTATACCGCAAGTGCACGGTATCTGTTATGAAGCACAGGGCAAATACGAGTCGAACCACAGAGACTTGTGGTGCTAATGTTGATCTAAGGCTTACTTGACTGAATTCAGGGAATGTAACAAGTGACAGAGCTAATGTTTTGTGTCGTAGAAACAGACCAAGTTGTTTTAGTGACTCTAAACTAAGGTAAAAGAAATAAAATGCGACAATGGGAAATACCGGGGTGGGTGAATCCACCACTAGACTCTTTGCTAAGACAATTCAATTCATGTTATGTTCTTATATCTTCCTAAGGATGATTCTTAAAGAGTAATACATCACTAATCTCACTAGTTCCCCCCTAGTATAGAGTGTCTTATCACAAGACACTCTATCACAGTTCCTTAGTTGCTTACTAAGCATTACTCATACATTGTTAAGCACATACACCTTCCTTGGCGCTCTAATGGGGGATTTGATCAACCTTTCACTCTAACTCTCTCCTAGTATTGGTCGTCTTCTTACAAAGACAACCAATCACAAGAGAGTTAGATTAATTAGCTAATTACTTTCCTATTTCTATTAAGCACAATAAGAACAAAGAACATCAAACTGATTTTCTCAACATAAAATCCAGGGTTTCAACAACACCCCAACCGATGGAATTAAAACATGTTAAGACTACAAATTAAACTAAAGCGATGCTCCGCTAATCCGGCGTGTCTTCTATCAACCCCATTCGGTTCTATTTATACATGCACAAAACTCAAACCCTAATACTTTCAAAATCGAAATTAATTGAAATTAATTTAAACCCATACTCTGATAGCCTCTGAATTGCTTGTCTTTCTGTCAATCGGCTCGATTGATGTTTTCCTCAATTGATGTGAAGTAAGAGCAAACCCTAGCTCTAATTATCTTTAATATAGCCTCTAGGGTTAAGAGAGAGGCTAGATTGAAGATAACTCGAACTAGGTGCAGCGAAGATGGTTGTGGTGGTCTTGTTGGTGTCGGGGAAGGAGAGATGGTGGCGGAGGTGGTGTTGCGGAGGGGTTTGGTCGGGGAGAGTGGGTGGTTTCTCTCCGCAGAGGTCGTCGAAAGAGGTGAGGTGAAGAAAGAGAAGATGAGGGTGAAATGGCTAGGTCGATGGGGGTATAGGGTAGGGTCATTTCGCTGTTGAGCGGGCACAGTGGGGTTTGATGAGAAGGGCCCAGCGAGCGTAGGGATCTAGCCGGGAGAAGATCTGAACGGTCGAGGATGGTAAGCGGTTTTGAGCGATCCGGTGTTGCACGGAGCATCAAGAGATGATGTATAGTGATGGAGCGACCGTTGGATGTAGGCGAGGGAGATCTCAATGGCTCGCAGTGAGCGGGATCGGATCCGGGTCATGGGTAGCTCTAGCCCAAGTCTCCCTTCTTTGGTTGCAACCGATTCGCGCGGGCTTTGGCATCTGCTCCATAGATGCTTGACTCCAATTCTTGCTTTTTGCTCCTTAGTTTCTCCGAGCTTTATTTATTACCTAAAAACACAAAATTAATTAATACAAATATTTATTCTTGAAAACAAGGAAAATACAAAATATGGGATAATATCTGATTTATAAGCGCAAAAGATGAGTAAAATGCCAATAAAAAGATGTATAAATATGCTTTATTTGGCACTCATCAAATACCCCCAAACCTGAATTTTACTTGTCCTCAAGTGAAACAGAAAATAAGAAATCCTAACTATACCCTGTCAGGTCTCTCGAATGCATTTAGCGTATGCACTAAGCCTTTAAACTCGCTAGGTGTCCCACTAGTGGACGAGTTGTAGTCTCGTGAGGGTTTACCGGAGGTGTACCCACAAACCTTCTCCAACTTCGTAGTATAAAAGAGTCTCAAGCCTCCAAGAAGCTATGAGGACATAGAGTTTCGCATGCTAGTAACGAAGTTAGAACTATCGAAGAACGCATTCTCATCCTTAAGTGCTTTGCGAGAAGTAACCATACCATATGAAAGAATTCGGATTCGGATTGTGATCATAAGCCTCGACTTCTGCCTCACCATTAGGGTTTTATGATAATTGCACTCAAAAAAATATCGCTTTTTTAGTCTCTCATGTGTGCGGGCGGGAATAAAGAGAGAAATCACGCACGTTGTAGGTAAGAAGGATAACCTTCCAAATAAAATCCGGAGACTCCACGAAGTGTGGACAAAAAGAATCTTTTTCTGATGATCTCTAAGAAAGGAAATCAACCATTAGCAAGGGGTGGGAGTACTCACTCACTTCTCACCCGATCGGCAATTAACATCACTCTCTCATAAGAACCATAGAAACGCCTTCAATCTTCGGTCTTCGGTCTTCAATTGTTGATGATGAACTTCTAAACTTCACAAAACTTGACAATTTTTAACTTTTATACTCAAATTCCTTGTTGTTTGGATTTTTCTTTTTGAACTCTTTTTACCATGGTGGTAGCAAAAATAGGAAAATAAACTACAATTTTTTTTTTTTTTTTTTTTTTTTTTTTTGGTTTACAAAAAGTGAAAATAAAAATACAAATAAAGAAACAACTAACTCCATGGACAAAGGACTTTATCACTCAATTTTTCCACAACTTGTATTGTCTTGATTTTATAAATTTTATTAATTCTCATCCTATTTTCTTTTCTTTGTTTCACATAAACCTTGGACTATATCAATTTTTCTTTCCATATTCGATTAACTGCCCGCTTGCCGACGATGATGTGTTTCTATGAGTCTTGGGTGATTGAGAGAGAGAGAGATGCTAACGGCAAATCGGTATTTAGAAGGAGTTTTCATCTTTAGACGTCACCCTCATGATTGACAAAAACTAGCACTCAAGAGATCAAAAGTAGTCTTTGAAAGTGGTGCGAAGTTGGGTAGCTCACCATTCCTACCCTAATTGACGTACGGTGACACACACTCTAAAAGCTTTTCTAGAAAGTCACAAAGAGTGAAGGTCGGTACCTCGCTTGATGTAAAATGGGTAGTCTCCACTATGGGTGATCACAATTCTACTACCGAATATCTAAACAACACCTAATTAAGCCCTCCCAGGTATGGTTAAATCCAACTTTAACGTTCTAATCAACTAAGGAACCCGTTTGCGTTTCCCGGTACTTCCAAGTTCTGTTATTTCGGTCGGAATTCTATGTAAACATAGCTAAAAGCATGCTAGTGACTCTAAAATCTCTAAAAGTTGGAGGTTTTTATTTGCAAAAGTTTTTGAATTTTTGAATTTTGAATTTTTTTTTTTTTTTTTTTTTTTTTTTTTTTAAGATAAAAGGTGAAATAAAAGACTAAAAACTCTAAATGCAAAATAAAAGACTAAAAACTCTAAATGCAAATGCACCCCAAACCTAAATCAAACATTGTCCTCAATGTGTCACGAGATAGGAAAAATTTAAACAATCACGTACCACGAGAACTATGTTGATAAGATAAAAGGGAAGAGATTACTGGATGTCGGCGGGAGCAAGGTTGAGCTTCGTTCGTCAAGGCTAGAATCCAATATTCTCAACGGAGATCATATCGGATTAGCATAATATATGTGCAAGAAGACTCAACCGAATCAAGAAAAGAAAATTTAACAAGTCCTACTTGGATTATATACAAAAATTCACCATAAACTAACAATCTAAAGAGTTGAGGATCAACCCATAGAAAATATATACAAACATCAACATCCTTACACGGATATAACAAGAGAGTGCAAGTAAGACTGCAGATGTGAAGGAGTTTCCCCAAACCTAAATTTGTGAACAGGTGTGTTTGTGAGAACAAAATCTTGCAATTTTAAAGGTACATCATGCAAAAGGTCTAACTCAAAATGAGTTTTGCTAATTACAGGCAGACATACACATTCCAACTGTGGCTCCTTAAGAGTGTTATACTTTGATGCAAAATAGTCCAAGAGGACTTGGGAAGCACAAAGTTCTAGGCCTAAGTTAGGCATTTTCAGAAAAGTTGGTTTTGCAATTTTGTGACAAACTACACCTAGGTTTGGTGGAGGAGTATCAATTTGTGACTCAGGAGAGAGGTTAGGTATATCTACGTTATTTTCATGTATCAAATCATTTGCACCGTCACACTCTTTCCTAAGGTCAGGAGTGGGTAAATCATGGTCATTTTCACAGGGCAATTCATCAATTCCCATGTCAAATTCATCAGAGGAGACAACATATTGCGACATGGGGGAATCGAGACACGAAATAATATTATGATCCAAAAGAACATTAGTGTCAATGTAAGATTCATCCTTTCCTAAGTCACAAACAAGTTGTGAAGCATGCTCACATTCACTGAAGAATTTCACAAAACTAAGCTCATAGTTAAGATCACATTTATGAATGTTAGAAGAAGTATCATTCATAGGGTTCACAGAAGAGACGCCTAACGTCTCTGAACCAAAAAGATTCCATCATATTTTCAAAGATGCACATGCTCTTCTAACATATCATATTCATCATCATCATAGCAAAAATTCATCTCTCCATTCAAAATTGTAGCATTTCTAGTGTACTCATTGACCTCTAGATTAGGTTCATATTCAGTATATGGTTGTGCAAAAGGTTCACTAGAGAAGGGATGCTCAGACATGTTGCTATGTGGATGGTCATGCATTGCATTCATTTCAAGCCTAGCATTTTGCTCCATGAGTGTGTCCATTAGTGATTGCAAACTAGGAGTTGGGGGAGTATAAAATTGTTCATCTCCCCACCGTGGTGAATGATGTATGTGTGCGGGTTGATCATGGTCCCAATAGTCACTTCTAGACACTTCGTACATTGGATTATCATGGTTTTCCTAGACTGTCTAAAAGCATGCAAAATATAACAAGATTCAGCGGGGGTGGTCTAAGCCACCACATAAGGTGCAAGCATGCATTTCATATTGCCTAGAGAAACTAGATTCGACAGATTGCCTTTCTAAAGCAGATTGCCTATCTAAGGCAGATAGTCGAGCCTCTAATTGATCTAAAAGTGATGACTGGGTATGAGACAATTGTTCGTTTTCAACCTGTGTGATGAAGTATGTGATCATCATGATTAGGGTATGTGAGATCAGCGCCCTGAGAAGGCCCATAAAGTTCCCTAAAGTCACTATGGTATGTGGGGTGTTCATCCTGTGAAAGGTGCCTTAAGCAAGCTCTCAAGGGATTTATTTGTTCCATCCCAGGATGCGGACCAAAATCTCTGACATGGTCTAGCTCTCAAATTGAACTCACAATCTAATTTGGTTTTGGTGGGATTGGGTTGGTATATTGGGTTTCATTTGGTTTTGTTGGGTTTTGGTTTATTGGGATTTGATTTTGGTTGATTGGGCTTTAGTTTGGTTTATTGGGATTATGTGTGGTTGCAGCCCAAAGTGTTTGCAAAACTTAGGTTGAGTTAGCCAAGTAAAAGTGTTCATAACAATTAAATGGCCCAGATTGGTTGCACAGCCCAGCTAATAGGTTTAGCCTAACGACCCCAGTGAGAAAGCTCGGCCTGTGGTGCTTGTGTTCTTGTGGGCTCGATTTGGTGTAAGCCCAGCTCCACTCTACAGAGAGGCTTATGGTTCAGCTTATGTGGGTCAGGTGTGTACTTACCAACAGATGTGGGCTTATTCTTTTGCAGACAGTTTGATTTCATGAGCCCAGCTGTGTGTGGGTCACCACCTGACTATGATTGTGGGCCCTGTTGGGTTCGGTGGGGCTGGGTTTGGTGTAAGCCAAGTTATGAGTTTAGTTAGCCAGTGGGGACCGGGTTTGATTATAAACAACCCGATTCAATCTCGGTAAATCGGCCGAGTTAGGATTGACTCAGCTATTCAGTGAGTCAACTCAACTCTGCTGGTTTAACTCGATGAATGCGAATGTGCTCACTCACTTAGCTTCAGGTGGTTACCTAGCAAGGTAGCTAATCATGCGGGGCACCGTATGCAGCTAGTTTGCAACTTCATGCAATGAAAGTGATTCATTTAACAGGGTCAAGCATTCATGGCAATTAGCTCAGGTGAAACACAATCAACTATGTCAGGCTATCATACAACCAAGCATGTTATTCAAATATGAAATTCCAGCACTTTTATCCACACTAAACATGCACAGATGCACAAATGCCCAGTAATCATGCACAGGTTATCTTGGCTCGGGATTGCAGCTTAAATGGCTCTCAATCTGCAGCTCAACTCACACTTCAGGGGCTGGGATTGAGTTGGCGGGGAATCAAGGATGAGCTCGGGTATGCTTCAAAATAACATGTGACAAGGCAGTACATTAAGCTAGTTGTGGCTCACAGATATGCGGCGAGAGATGCTCAGCAAGTTGTTCGTAATGCACAGCTTAGCAAAATAGCAGAGAGGTGAAACTCAAGGAACAGGTGACAAATTCAAACAGGGGATGTTTAGTGAGCATTCATGGCATATCACAACATCATAGTTATGAGGATCAAGACCTAATCATACAGCACTAGGTGGTGGATGGCTCACAAGGCTCACAGGGCCTACACTATTCAATTACACATGGGTTGTAGGGCATACAATGCGGAGCCACTCACCTGAAGTGCAAGGGTTGCTCAGGGCTTTGCACCTTTTTCTCCCACTCCTTGGGCTTGCTCAGCAGCACAGCAAGTACAGCAAGTACTTGCTTCAGCCGCAATGGCTGTATTGTCTTGCTCTTTGTCCTTCCCTGGCAACTATATGCACCTGTAGCTCAAGAGAAAGTTCAGTGAAGGACAAATAACTCAACACAAATATGTACAGGGGAGAAAGTTCAGTGAAGATGCAAATAAGAGAGAACAACTAAATTACACTAACACAAGGTTAAAAATTAACAATGCAAACAATTAAACTTACAATGCTAAGTTACGAGATGCAATACTAAATTCTGTATGCAATTTATAAGAAAATTAAACTAAGTTATACTACAAGGAAACTAAGTTACACTAGATATGTACGAGGGATGAATTGCAACTCGGTGAAGTAAGCAAAAGATCACAGGGCAACGCGGAAGTCCCGCCAATGGCGCGCCAAAACTTGGTAGGCCTGAGAAAGGGTGTATTTTATAGCCTACGAGTTATCACCGCAAGTGCACGGTGTATGCTCTGTTATGAAGCACAGGGCAAATCACAGTCGAACCACAGAGACTTGTGGTGCTAATGTTGATCTAAAACTTGACTGAATTCGGGGAATGTAACAAGTGACCAGGCTAATGTTTTGTGTCGTAGAAACGATCGGGTTGTTTTAGTGACTCAAACTAAGGTAAAAGAAAATAAATGCGACAATGGGAAATACCAGGTGGTGAATCCACCACTAGACTCTTTGCTAAGACAATTCAATTCATGTTATGTTCTTATATCTTCCTAAGGATGATTCTAAAGAGTAATACATCACTAATCTCACTAGTTCCCCCTAGTATAGAGTGTCTTATCACAAGTACACTCTATCACGATTCCTTAGTTGCTTACTAAGCATTACTCATACATTGTTAAGCACATACACCTTCCTTGGCAGTTCTAATGGGGATTTGATCAACCTTTCACTCTAACTCTCTCTCCTAGTATTGGCTGTCTTCTTACAAGACAGCCCAATCACAAGAGAGTTAGATTAATTAGCTAATTACTTTCCTATTTCTATTAAGCACAATAAGAACAGCAACATCAAACTGATTTTCTCAACATAAAATCCAGGGTTTCAACAACACCCCAGCTGATGGAATTAAAACATGTTAAGACTACAAATTAAACTAAAGTGACAGCTCTGGCTAATCCAGGCGTGTCTTCTATCAACCCCATTCGGTTCTATTTATACATGCACAAAACTCAAACCCTAATACTTTCAAAATCGAAATTAATTGAAATTAATTTAAACCCATACTCTGATAGCCTCTGAATTGCTTGTCTGCTCTGTCAATCGGCTCTGATTGATGTTTTCCCTCAATTGATGTGAAGTAAGAGCAAACCCTAGCTCTAATTATCTTTAATATAGCCTCTAGGGTTAAGAGAGAGGCTAGATTGAAGATAACTCGAACTAGGTGCAGCGAAGATGGTTGTGGTGGTACTGTTGGTGTCAGGGAAGGAGAGATGGTGGCGGAGGTGGTGTTGCAGAGGGTTTGGTCGGGGGAGAGTGGGTGGTTTCTCTGCAGAGGTGGTAGGCCTGAGAATGGGGTTATTTTAGCCTACAATTTATACCGCAAGTGCACGGTGTCTTCAATGAAGACAGTGGCAAATACGGGTCGATCCCACAGAGACGAGGGTGTGCTCTAGTTGATTCTACGGCTTTCTCTAACTGAATTTCAACGGTGACAGAGTAACAAAACAGTATTTTGCCGATACGGCTGAGTTTGAACTAATTGAACCTAAATTAAGGAAAACAGATAGTGAGAGAGGATGCTAAGGTCTGCAAATCCACCTCTGACCTAAACTATATTTTCACTTCATGAAATTATTCTTATCCTTGTGACAGCTAAGGAAGAGATGTCAAATCTGCCTTATGTCACATATGTTTCTCCAGCTGATAGTTTTGATCGCAACTATGGTATCTATCCTAAGTATCAATTGTCTAACCAAAGTACAATTGATGCGTAGATAAACTTTAGTCTGGTTGAGTTGGGTTGTTGCACAAACAACACAGGGGAGTTAACTCACGATGCATCCATGGCTTTGGTATGCCTTTGTGAGAGCAATGTGTTGGTATGCTAGGATTAAATCTATCTTAAATTAAGCACTTCAAGAATAACACATGACTATGAACACAGATTGTAAATCAGGGTTTCATTGAAACCCTAACAATTGAATTAAAACATCAAGTTAAAATAACAAAGAACAAAAACAGCTCTAATTGACAGCCCTGGCTAATCCAGGCGTGCCTAAAATCATCATCCCCTGCTTCTATTTATACATGCACAGCAAACCCTAAAACAGCAAACCCTAATAATTCAAAAATCGAAACAAAACATAAAATAAAAGCAAACTAATTTGAACCCATACTCCGACTTATTTGTTCTCCTTGGTCTCCCCACAATCGCCTCTGAATCAATCATGCGGGTTGCTCGAGAAAACCCTAACCCCTAATTAGCTCGACCTAGCTTCTAAGGTGAGAGAAGCTATGAAAGAGTTAATCGAGGGAGAGAGTGGCGAGCAGGTGGTGATAGCTGTGGAAGAAAGGACGGAGGTGGTGGCGCTCACCATGGTCGGGCAGCAGGGGGTTTTCAGGGAAGAGAGGTAGCCTGCGCTCTACGATGGAGATGGAAGAGAAGAGGAAAGAGAAGAATGAGATAGTCGATTAGGTGTATAGGGTTAGGGTCATTCAAGGTGTTGAGCGAAATGCATCGGCTGTTGATGTAGAGGTTGAAGCGAGCGTTAGATCAAGCCGAGAAATCTCAACTACCGAGAAAGGTGAGCGGCTTTGATGTGATCCGGTGTTGCACGGAGCATCAAGAGATGATGTATAGTGAGGGCAGCGGCTAGTTGGATGTAGAAGATCGAAATCTCGACGGCTTGGAGTGCACGGGCTCGGATCCGGTCGCGGGTTGGATCTAGCTCAAGCCCATGTCTTGAGATGAGTTGCTACTTGTTGGGTTGCAACTGGCATTGCCAAGCGCGGAACTTTGGCTATCTCGGCTCCATAGATGTTTGACTCCACCTTCGCTCTTTGGCTCTCGGTTTAAAGCTTTATTTATTACCTAAAAACACAAAATTAATTAATACAAATATTTATTCTTGAAAACAAGGAAAACACAGAATATGGGATAATATCTGATTTATAAGCGCAAAAGATGAGTAAAATGCCAATAAAAAGGTGTATAAATATGCACTATTTGGCACTCATCAAGAGGTCGTGGGAAAGAGGTGAGGTGAAGAAAGAGAAGATGAGGGTGAAATGGCTAGGTCGATGGGGGTATAGGGTAGGGTCATTTCATTGTTGAGCTGGGCACAATGGGTTTGATGAGAAGGGCCCGAGCGTAGGATCTAGCCGGAGAAGATCCGAACGGTCGAGGATGGTAAGCGGTTTTGGAGCGATCTCGGTGTTGCACGGAGCATCAAGAGATGATGTATAGTGATGGAGCGACACGTTGGATGTAGCCGAGGGAGATCTCAATGGCTCGCAGTGAGCGGGATCGGATCCTGGTCATGGGTAGCTCTAGCCCAAGTCTCCTTGCTTTTGCAAGGTTGCAACTGATTCGGTGGCGGGCTTTGGCTATCTCGCTCCATAGATGCTTGACTCCACCCTTACGCTCTTTTTGCTCCTTAGTTTCTCCGAGCTTTATTTATTACCTAAAAACACAAAATTAATTAATACAAATATTTATTCTTGAAAACAAGGAAAATACAGAATATGGGATAATATCTGATTTATAAGCGCAAAAGATGAGTAAAATGCCAATAAAAAGATGTATAAATATGCACTATTTGGCACTCATCACAGTGTTCCGGGTTTCGACAAGGGTCTTGAGATATAAATCTTCTAGCAGGGATCCGTAAGCTGCAGGCTCCCTTTCTTTATCCGGCAGACGTTGTGGCACCCCGGACAAGTCTTTTCCTCTGTGGAGTTGCCTCGAGTATTCGTTGTCGGTTGGACCATGTTGTTCGTTTCTCTGAGTCCCATGTGGTTACGCGGTCTTTCTGCATCTCCACTGGTAAAGGTGTGACTCCCGAATAAGAATCCAGCGTTTCTTGCACTGTCTGAGTAGACGCCTGCCGATCCTTCTTGTAACTGTGTTGTTATATCATTCAAAAGGCGGAATGTCTCGCTCTGTCTTCTAGCGATACCGGCTTGATTTGCCAAGACATCCTCCAACATTCTAGCTACAGTTCCCATGATATCTGAACCACTTGTGGTTTCCGGGTGAGTATACATTGCGAGATGAAAACTGAAAAATTGAGAATTCAATTTTTTGTAACCGAGAGATCAACCTCTCCCGTGGTCGCCAATTATTTATGGGTGAAAACTATTCTGCGGGTTTGGTAATTTGGGGTGTGTGGATGAGGAATGAATCTAAACCCTAAACAAATGCACTTTGCACACGGTGAGTGCTTGTGATTCGAGAAATCAATGCACAACTCGGCCTAAACCAAGAAATGGTCGTTCCAGACTTGCTTCGGTCACAAAGTGAAGGAGATGGGGTTGATCTTAGGGAGGGAAGCGAAGAAGGTGTTGAGATTGTGAAGGTGTTGGCTATGTATGACTTGTATCAGAAAGCTGAACTGGCTTGCAGGATGCAAGCTATCAGTTCCGGTGTTTGAATACGATGGTATCAACACTTGCCTCTGTTGTCTGGACTTGTTATTGTGTTTTGGAAATAGGGAGGAGAACCTATTTATACAAGTCATTTGAGCCTTATTCACGTCTCTCGTGGGAAGTGGAGGAAGTGGAGTGATGGAGTAGTGGAGTTGTGTGTTGGTGTTACACCCACCGCCTTGCACACTTCTCCCCGTCATCTCTAACCGTCCATGACTTCCTAACACGTTCTTGTGATGACGTTGCCGCTGCCGTAAACCGCCGCACCAATACCCCAGTTTGTGACATGATTGATGTCTCGAGTGTGTGGATCGTGGGACCCACGGAAAGTAGCATGTAATGCTAGACTAAATAACTAAATTATTTAGGAAGTCGATACTTGTGAAGCATCGTGTGTATTCTACGCAGGTACTTCATAAAAACTTAAAAATTTTTTTTTTTTTTTTTTTTTTTTTTTTTTTTAACTTTGTGGTAACTAGACACAAAAAATAAACTACAATTTTTTTTTTTTTTTTTTTTTTTTTTTTTTTGGTTACAATAAAACGATAAACTCAATTTTTCACAAACTTCATTAATTCTCATCTTCTTTTCCTTGTTGCACATAAACCTTGGACTATATCAATTTTTCTTTCAATATTCTTATTCTCGCTCCTATTTCGACGATGATGTGTTTCTATGGGTCTTGCTGATTGAGAGAGAGAGAGATGCTAACTGCAAATCGGTATTTAGAAGGAGTTTTCTTCTTTGGACGTCACCCTCATGATTGACGGAATTAGCACTCAAGAGATCAAAAGTAGTGTTTGAAAGTGGTGCGAAGTTGGGTAGCTCACCATTCCTACCCTAATTGACGTACGGTGACACACACTAAAAAAGCTTTTCTAGAAAGTCACAAAGAGTGAAGGTCGGTACTCGCTTGATGTAAAATGGGTAGTCTCCACTATGGGTGATCACAATTCTACTACCGAATATCTAAACAAAGACCTAATCTGCCCTCCCGTATGGTTAAATCCAACTTTAACGCTCTAATCAACTAAGAAACCCGATTGTGTTCTCCTCCGGTACTTCCAAGTTCTGTTATTTCGGTCAGAATCTCTATGTAAACATAGCTAAAAGCATGCTAGTGACTCTAAAATCTCTAAAGTTGGAGGTTTTTACAAAAAGAGTTTTGAATTTTTTTTTTTTTTTTTTTTTTTTTTTTTTTTTTTTAAAATAAAAGGTGAAAAAGACTAAAAACTCTAAATGCAAATCACACCCCCAAACCTAAATCAAACATTGTCCTCAATGTGTCAACAGATAGGAAAATTAAACACAGTCACATACCATGAGAACTATGTCACAAGATAAAAGGGAAGAGATTACCTGGTATGTCGGCGGGAGCAAGGTTGAGCTTCATTCGTCAAGGCTAGAATCCAATATTCTCAACGGAGATCATATCGGATTAGCATAATATATGCAAGAAGACTCAACCGAATCAAGAAAAGAAAATTTAACAAGTCCTACTTGGATTATATACAAAAATTCACCATAAACTAACAATCTAAAGAGTTGAGGATCAACCCAATAGACGATATGTACACACATTAACAAATTTTTACACAAATATAATATGAGAGTGCACGTAAGACTGCAAATGGGAATGAGTTTCAAACCTAAACTTGTGAACGGGTGTGTTTGTGAGAACAAAATCTTGCAATTTTAAAGGTACATCATGCAAAAGGTCTAACTCAAAATGAGTTTTGCTAATTACAAGTGGATATACACATTCCAACTGTGGCTCCTTAAGAGTGTTATACTTTGATGCAAAATAGTCCAAGAGGACTTGGGAAGCACAAAGCTCTAGGCCTAAGTTAGGCATTTTCTGAAAAGTTGGTTTTGCAATTTTGTGACAAACTACACCTAGGTTGGGTAAAGGAGTTTCAATTTGTGACTCGAGAGAGGTTAGATACATCTAAGTTGTTTTCATTTTTAAAATCATTTGTACCATCACATACTTTCCTAAAGTCAAAAGAGGGTAAATCATGGTCATTTTCACAGTGGAAATTCCACAGGTTCCACATCAACATCACATGCATGAATATCAGAAGAAGCATCATTCATAGGGTTCACAGAGAGACACTTAATGTCGCTGAACCTAAAAATTCTATTACATTTTCAAAATACACATGCTCTTCATATTCATCATCATCATCATCATCATAGCAAAAATCCATCTCTCCATTCAAAATTGTAGTATTTTTAGTGTACTCATCTACCTCTAGATTAGGTTCATATTCAGTGTTAGTTGCATGAGTAAGACTAGAAACACTATTTTCAATCCTTACATTTGTAACTCAATCGTTCCTTTGAAGAATCATCTTGAGTTGTTCCATTGAAGGAGAGTCTTCACTAGTGGGTATGCATTCCTCATATGGATATTCATTGTATGGTTGTGCATGAGGTTCACTAGAGAAGGGAAATTCGGACATGTTGCTATATGGATGGTCATGCATTGCATTCATTTCAAGCCTAGCATTTAGCTCCATGAGTGTATCCATTGTTGATTGCAAACTAGGAGTTGGGGGAGTATAAAATTGTTCATCTCCCCACTGTGGTGAATGATGCATGTGTGCAAAGTTGATTATGGTCCCAATAGTCACTTCTAGACACTTCGCTCATTGGATTATCATGGTTTTCCCTAGACTGTCTAAAATCATGCAAGATATAACAAGATTCAGCAGGTGGTCTAAGCCACCACATAAGGTGCAAGCATGCGTTTCATATTGCCTAGAAAAACTAGATTCGGCTGATTGCCTTTCTAAAGCAGATTGCCTATCTAAAGCAGATAGTCGAGCTTCTAATTGATCTAGAAGTGATGACTGGGTATGAGGAGAGTGTTCATTCTCAACCTGGGGTGGATGATACATGTGCTCATAGTGATTAGGGTATGTGAGGTCAGGGCCCCGAGAAGGCGCATAAAATTCTCTAAAATCACTATGGTATGTGGGGGTTCATCCCCGTGAAGCGTGCCCGTAAGCACGCTCTCTAAGGGATTTGTTTCCATCCCAGGATGCGAACCAAAATCCCGACATGGTCTAGCTCTCAAATTGAACTCAAAGCCCAGTGAAGTGGACTAAGTTTGGTTTATTGGGTTTTTGGTTTGTTGGGTTTCATTTGGTTTGTTGGGAAGCCTAGTAGTTGTTGGCTCAATTTGGTTTTGATGGGCTTAGTTTGGTTGCAGCCCAAAGTGTTTGCAAAACTTAATGGGAGTGGGCTGAAATTTTTGGTTTTGAGAAGCCCAGCAGTGTGGTTCTAGCCTAGATGGTCTGGCCCAGTTTGGCCACAGCCCAGATTAGGCTGAAAAATATATAGCCCAGTTGTGGTTTAGACAGCCCAGCTTGGGGTCAGCGAGCCCAACTGGTGTGGTCAGTCAGCCCAGCAATTGATTGTGGGCTGAGTTTTGGTTTTGTAAAGCCCAGGTTGGGTTCAGCTCAGTGGACTGGGTTTCAGTTTTTGTGTAGAGCTCAGTTTAGTTTAAGCCTAGTGGTTGTGCAAAATGGTATGGCCCAACAGGTTGAGTAGAGCCCGAGTGGGCACCGGGGCCTCGGTTTAGATTAAGCCTGTGCTATGCAAACTCAGTGGTTTGCACAGATGCATAGTATCTATGCACAGGTTTGCAGCTCAATTGGTTCCCCAAGGTGCAGCTCAACTCACAGCTTCAGGGGCTGGAGTTGGGGCACAGCTCAACTCAATGGTAGTTCAAAGGCATGAGCAATGCAATTCTCTCGAAAAGAAATGATACAAAGACAAAGCAAACTTGTTTAACCAATTTCAGGCATCAACAGGTCATAGTGTCAGCAGGGCAGGTTTTAAACTTATGCTCAGGTGCACAGGTCAAGCAAACAGACTTACAACGGCGCCATGGTTCAAGCCAGCTTAGGGTTGATCACAACCTTGGTATCTGAGAACCAACACAAGGTCTCAAGTAAGGACTCAGCTGAGTATTACAGGGGCTTGGTCTATTCAAGGGTTTGGTCTCAACTGCGGCCCTACAGGGGCTTGCGGGGGCTTGCGGCTAAGCTCGGGGCTAGCAAGGCAAAGCACTTTGGTAAAGCAATTACACAAAATGCCGAGCAAAGCAATAAAGGCTTAAGCTCACATAAATAAACTAACAAAGTCAGCAGGCAGCTCACATAAGTAGCTCACAAAGCCGCAAAGCTCACAGGTAACAAGATGCTAAGGTGCAGGGGCTCGGCATAAATAGCTCATAAAGCTCAAAAGGTTTACAAATTCTAGTTCTAAATCATGCATACACACAGGTGGGTTAAGAGATCAATACCTCCAAATTAATATCGGGTTTAGGCACTCCACAGCCAGTGTTGTTCTTTTGCTTTATCTTGAGGTTGCTCCACTTGTACCCGTGACTCAACAAGAATTTCACCACAGGTCACACAATCCAAGCAACAGAAAGAAAGCTATGGCAGAGTTCGAGCTATGCCCGAGTGAAAACCAAGCCACGAAAAATAACAAAGAAAGTGCAAATAACAAAGCTAACAAAGTAATGACCAAGTTAAACTAGAATTCTGTTACGGTACGGTTTATAAGAAAAATAAACTAAGTTACAACAAGACTAAAACAACAATGAAAGACTAAGATAACAAAAGCTACAGCTAAGACAAGTTACAGCTAGAAATAGCAATGCAGAGAGAATATATACAAGGTTGGAAATCAGTGAAGCAAGGCCAATAGTCAACAGGGCACGCGCCAAGTCCCCGGCAGCGGCGCCAAAAACTTGGTAGGCCTGAGAATGGGGTTATTTTAGCCTACAATTTATACCGCAAGTGCACGGTGTCTTCAATGAAGACAGTGGCAAATACGGGTCGATCCCACAGAGACGAGGGTGTGCTCTAGTTGATTCTACGGCTTTCTAACTGAATTTCAACGGTGACAGAGTAACAAAACAGTATTTTGCCGATACGGCTGAGTTTGAACTAATTGAACCTAAATTAAGGAAAACAGATAGTGAGAGAGGATGCTAAGGTCTGCAAATCCACCTCTGACCTAAACTATATTTTCACTTCATGAAATTATTCTTATCCTTGTGACAGCTAAGGAAGAGATGTCAAATCTGCCTTATGTCACATATGTTTCTCCAGCTGATAGTTTTGATCGCAACTATGGTATCTATCCTAAGTATCAATTGTCTAACCAAAGTACAATTGATCTGTAGATAAACTTTAGTCTGGTTGAGTTGGGTTGTTGCACAAACAACACAGGGGAGTTCTAACTACAGTGCATCCATGGCTTTGGTATGCACTGTGAGAGCAATGTGTTGGTATGCTAGGATTAAATCTATCTTAAATTAAGCACTTCAAGAATAACACATGACTATGAACACAGTTGTAAATCAGGGTTTCATTGAAACCCTAACAATTGAATTAAAACATCAAGTTAAAATAACAAAGAACAAAAATGCAAATTTAATTGATGCTCAGCTAATCCAAAACGTGCCTAAAATCATCATCCCCTTTCTATTTATACATGCACAAAGAAACCCTTAAACAAAGAAACCCTAATAATTCAAAAAATCGAAACAAAACATAAAATAAAAGCAAACTAATTTGAACCCATACTCGACTTCGCTTGTTTCTCCTTGGTCTCCCCCTCACAATCGCCTCTACGAATCAATCATGCGGGTTGCTCGAGAAACCCTAACCCTAATTAGCTCCGACTCAGCTTCTAAGGTGAGGAGAAGCTATGAAAGAGTTAATCGAGGGAGAGAGTGGCGGAGCGAGGTGGTGATAGCTGTGGAAGAAAGGACGGAGGTGGTGGCGCTCCGCCATGGTCGGGGGCAGTAGGGGTTTCTCAGAAGAGCAGAGCTCGCTCTCCGATGGAGATGGAAGAGAAGAGGAAAGAGAAGAATGAGATAGTCGATTAGGGTGTATAGGGTTAGGGTCATTCAAGTGTTGGAGCGAGTGCATCGGGCTGTTGATGTAGAGGTTGAAGCGAGCGTTAGATCAAGTGGAGAAATCTCAACTGCCGAGAAAGGTGAGCGGCTTTGATGTGATCTCGGTGTTGCACGGAGCATCAAGAGATGATGTATAGTGAGGGCAGCGACCGTTGGATGTAGAAGATCGAAATCTCGACGGCTTGGAGTGCACGGGCTCGGATCCGGGTCGCGGGTTGGATCTAGCTCAAGCCCATGTCTTGAGATGAGTTGCTACTTGTTGGGTTGCAACTGTTGCGCGCGGGCTTTGGCTATCTGCTCCATAGATGTTTGACTCCAATTCTTCGCTCTTTGGCTCCTCAGTTTCTCCGAGCTTTATTTATTACCTAAAAACACAAAATTAATTAATACAAATATTTATTCTTGAAAACAAGGAAAACACAGAATATGGGATAATATCGATTTATAAGCGCAAAAGATGAGTAAAATGCCAATAAAAAGGTGTATAAATATGCACTATTTGGCACTCATCAAGAGGTCGTGGGAAAGAGGTGAGGTGAAGAAAGAGAAGATGAGGGTGAAATGGCTAGGTCGATGGGGGGTATAGGGTAGGGTCATTTCCTGCTTGCTGAGCGGGCACAATGGGGTTTGATGAGAAGGGCCCAAATGAGCGTAGGATCTAGCCGGAGAAGATCCGAACGGTCGAGGATGGTAAGCGGTTTTGGAGCGATCTGGTGTTGCGGAGCATCAAGAGATGATGTATAGTGATGGAGTGACCGTTGGATGTAGCCGAGGAGATCTCAATGGCTCGAGTGAGCGGGATCGGATCCGGGTCATGGGTAGCTCTAGCCCAAGTCTCCTTTGCCGGGTTGTAACCGATTCGCGCGCGGGCTTTGGCTATCTGCCCATAGATGCTTGACTCCACCTTCTTCGCTCTTTTGCTCCTTAGTTTCTCCGAGCTTTATTTATTACCTAAAAACACAAAATTAATTAATACAAATATTTATTCTTGAAAACAAGGAAAATACAGAATATGGGATAATATCTGATTTATAAGCGCAAAAGATGAGTAAAATGCCAATAAAAAGATGTATAAATATGCACTATTTGGCACTCATCACAATGTTCCGGTTTCACAAGGGTCTTGAGATATAAATCTTCTAGCAGTGATCCGTAAGCTCGGGCTCCCTTTCTTTATCCTAAGCAGACGTTGTGGCACCCCTGACAAGTCTTTTCCTCTCGTGGAGTTGCCTCGAGTATTCGTTGTCGGTTGGACCATGTTGTTCGTTTCTCTGAGTCCCATGTGGTTACGCGGTCTTTCCGCATCTCCACCGGTAAAGGTGTGACTCTAGAATAAGAATCCAAGCCGTTTCTTGCACTGCCCGAGTAGACGCTGCCGATCCTTCTTGTAATCAAAAGGTTATATCATTCAAAAGGCGGAATGTCTCGCTCTGTCTTCTAGCGATACCAAGCTTGATTTGCCAAGACATCCTCCAACATTCTAGCTACAGTTCCCATGATATCTGAACCACTTGTGGTTTCCGGGTGAGTATACATTGCGAGATGAAAACTGAAAAATTGAGAATTCAATTTTTTGTAACCGAGAGATCAACCTCTCACTGTGGTCGCCAATTATTTATGGGTGAAAACTATTCCTGCCGGGTTTGGTAATTTGGGGTGTGTGGATGAGGAATGAATCTAAACCCTAAACAAATGCACTGCACGGTGAGTGCTTGTGATTCGAGAAATCAACTGCATAACTCGGCCTAAACCAAGAAATGGTCGTTCCAGACTTGCTTCGGTCACAAAGTGAAGGAGATGGGGTTGATCTTAGGGAGGGAAGAAGAAGGTGTTGAGATTGTGAAGGTGTTGGCTATGTATGACTTGTATGAGAAAAGGCGAACGAAAGCAGGATGCAAGCTATCGGATTCCGGTGTTTGAATACGATGGTATCAACACTTGCCTCTCGTTGTCCTGGACTTGTTATTGTGTTTTGGAAATAGGGAGGAGAACCTATTTATACAAGTCATTTGAGCCTTATTCACGTCTCTCGTGGGAAGTGGAGGAAGTGGAGTGATGGAGTAGTGGAGTTGTGTGTTGGTGTTACACGACCAGTCTTGCACACTTCTCCTGTCATCTCTAACCGTCCATGACTTCCTAACACGTTCTTGTGATGACGCGTTGCACGCTACACGCTGTAAACCGCCAGACCAATACCCCAGTTTGTGACATGATTGATGTCTCGAGTGTGTGGATCGTGGGACCCACGGAAAGTAGCATGTAATGCTAGACTAAATAACTAAATTATTTAGGAAGTCGATACTTGTGAAGCATCGTGTGTATTCTACGCAGTCTCGTAATCGAGTATATTCAAAGATGTATGAAGCATTGCTTGTTTTTAAGGCTTACCGGGTAAGTCACGAATTTAAGCGTCTTAAAATAGCATCATGTCCACCATCTTCGAGTGATCGTTTGGAGGCTATACGGGTAAGCCACGACTTGACCGATCACTTCATGTGGAAGAGTGGTGGACGGTGATTGTGGTGACTCCTTGCTGGTTTCTTAACTCCTAACCAGGCTGCTTTGACCAAGCCGGGTAGAGTTGGACGGATGAGATGATCCGTGACACTCATCCATGACCAGTTGATGAAGTTTTAGGGCTTTTTTAGAAGAGGTGCGAGGCATCACTCTTCAGCCTTGGTCGAAACCAAGCATGGGAGGTGTTTTGGAAAGGATCGGCCAGAGCATGCGTGTAGACGGCATGCCCGGTGTACACGTACGTACCTCCTTTGTCTCACAAAGGTACGACCCGGAGCCACTCGATTTGACCGGCAAAGAGGAGCGGTTGAGATCGATTTGCAACGAAATATGGTGTCGCAAAAAGCCGCGCATCATGCCAATTTTGGGGCGCGCGTTCCAAGACGACCAAGCTTGGTCGGTCTTGGCCGATTGATTCGGTGTGTGGGTGGTAGGTGGTTTCACGCATGTACTTCATTGCCTCATAGAAAACGTGATCTAAGCCACTCAATTTGTCCTAGAAGTTGAGTGGTCGAGATCGATTTACAATTAGGAGGTGCGACCACGCCTGGTTCGGGCGTGCGAATCGAGGTGTACGACCAAATTTTATCTTGGCGATCGGGTGTGGAGATACTTGGGCCTGCAGTGATCATGTTGATACTTACCGGACTCGCTTAGTCTATTCCTGGACCCTTCATCCGAGCGGGAGAAAAGGGACGCTCGTGATCGTGACACAAACCCTAATCGGGTTTTTCTGCGTGCCGTGTGTCATACCTAGTTTGGGACGCACGAATCAAGACGGGCCAACCATAGTTGGTCCCGACCGATCGATCGGGTATGTAGGCGGGCCCACGGTATTTGTGTTAACATGTTCCGGCCCTTTTGAATCTACATCTACACCTCCATCTATGCCTGCGAAGATGGATGGTTGAGACGATTTGCGACACATGTAATGTGCCGTAACCCTAGTTTAGGGTTTCACGTCCATCTTTGTTTTGGTCGACGAACTGTAAGCGTTGCTTCCTTCTTGAGGAGGCCACCATGCGGGCCCGCATTGGGTTGGTGGTGAATATTCCAATACCGCTTGGGGTCATGGATTTAATCTAAGCCATCCAATCATGCGCTTTGGTGAGGTTGATGGTCGTGATCGTTTCTGAGACCGGGATGGCCGATTCGGTTCAAACATGCTCAATCGGGTTAGTATAACACACCGAGAGTTACAAACTCAGTATGGGTATTTCGTACATGTTTTATTATTAATGCTTGGAGATTCGTGTTGCTCACTAAAACAAAACTCAGTCGTCATGCCGCACCGGTAATGAGTACAGAAATACGAGGTCAGGTCATGCATTAATTAATAATGTCAGAAATTCACGGTATATGGGATTGTTGCTACATGATCCAACCTGGATGAATTTTGTGTATTTTATCCACAGAATCTTTGGGATTGTTGCCACATGCTCTATTCTAGGTGAATTAGTAAAGTGAAGAAGTATTCATCACTTATTAATGGCTTTATCTTTTGCAAGATGTTAGCGCGTATTTTTGGCTTTTACAATTTCAAATTTCTTAAATGAAAATCCACCATCAACACCTTTATATGTATATAATGTAACCTATGTAATATAACTACTAATCCCTCTTGGTTCTTCTTCTTGTCTCTACATCTCCTTCCTTCACCTCTGATTCTCCTCAATCACGTTATCAAGCACGAGCTCTTCTCTGCCGCTAAACACATTTTTTTTTTTGGGTTAACATCAACCGAAGGAGATTTTGATTAATCATGAGAAGCTTGCGAAAGGTTAAGTTATACGTAATTAGGGGTTTGAATGTAGATTTTATTCCTAATTAGGTTGGTTGTGAAGAGGAGGAAGAAAAAAATTAGATCGGTTTGTATCAAAGAGGAGGAAGAAAGAAAAAAGTTAGTTCACTTGGAAAGAAATCTTCCGTCAATCTTCTCATGTCTGTTCGTGTTCACTTGGGAAAGAAATCTTTCGTCGATCTCCTATCTGTTCATGTTCACTTAGGAAAGAAAACCTGCTGGTCCGGTTCAACCCAACCCAACCCGACCTGGTTCAACCAGTCCAACCTTGCCCTGGGTCCGATCCCACCTAACCCGCCTGGTTACACTGCACTCCGATTTAGGGCGTACCACTTCTCGATCACTGGTTTTGGGACGTGCGTGATCAAGGTCGTTACGGTTTTGAGTATATACAACAGAACCGAAATATGAGGTACGTAACTATGATGTGCGTTTTTTTTACATTGAGTACTTGGTAGGCCTATTTATTTGTTTTTAAAACATGCCTAGTTTTGTTTATTTTTGTCTTAAGATAAATCCACATCATGTATTTATAAACCAAGGAAGTTTGGACACCAAGGAATTTCCAAAACCGAAAAGATATGCAATATTTCCAAATCCGGTTTTCATAATTCCTATAGTTAACCGAAATCCTACTAGAAAATCTTCAATTAGTAAATGCACATTACCAATTTTTATTTTTCAGAGATATGCATTTTAATTGCTGGTAATTAAAAGCATATAAAATTAACAACCTTAATTAAAAGATTTTCAACTTATTTCGGCCTGGGATCTCCTTTAGTTATTAAGGAATATCTTTGAACATTAAAAGATAAGAGTTACTGAACATATTCAAGTCGACATCTTATTTCTTTGTAAATCATCTTTCATATTTACAATCTTGGAACCGATTATACCACACTTCCAAACAAGTTTAGAATTGGTTCATTTGATTTCCAAGAACTATGTGATTGATCAAATCAACACACTAATCATGGGTTTACGGTTCTACCAAACACAAGGATCGGTTCTACCTTGATATGATTACTGGGACCGGTTACATCGGTTACCAAATTGGTCACGTCAATTACCAGGACCGGTTACCATATTCTCATGGTATTACTTGTGATCGGTCACACCAGTTACCATGATCGCTTACACCAATTACCAGGACCGGTTACACCAATTACAAATATCGATCATACCATCTTAGGTGATTACTTAGGATCGGTTACACTAATAAAAGTCATACCAATACATAAGTTAGGCATTGTGACTAGTTTTACCAAGATACATAACAAGATATGATAGGTTCTACTAACTCACACATATTGGTAATCCAAGGATATGCAATAAATAACAATACCAATAAGCCTAGCGATTTCCATTTCGATTCACAAAAAAAGTTCATGAATGTACTTCCTTTAAACGAATGTAAACATTGTTTCCTAGGACGAAATCTTCACCCATACCCATACTCATACACATAATCACAATATCATTCATACGATTATGTCGATGTCTTATATACGAAGTTCAAAAGATAAGTGTTATACTTCGTATTGTAATTCCTTAACACTATGTCTAGTAGAGTATAATCATTCATGACCTTGATTATGTTTTCAATATAGCACGACTTGAAAGATACGTTGGGAATGAAACAGTTCAAGTCAAAATATTACTAACCTCAAGAGGAAGGATGATGTCGTCGATGTAGCTTGTTACTTCTTCACATTATTCAAGTCTTCGAGTAATACTTGTATGTCTCGTTATCCTAATCTCTCTAGCCTAACCTATACGAAGTTGTCTCTAGTACATAATCAAGCGACCCTTTAATTGAGTTTTGATTCACTAAAATATGACAACCAAACTTGACATACCAACGCTTGGTGGGTTCAACCGAGCTATGCTCTAACAATCTCCCCCTTTATCAATTTTAGTGAAAAAACTCTTACAATCATATGGATAAACAAATTACAAAAATTCATTATACATACGCTTGATTCCAAGTTTCAACGATGATAATACCACCGCATATATTCAATCCATAAATGTTGTTGTTGACATTAAATAACAAAGCTAATACTCCCCCTAAAGGTGAGTAGGAATATTTTCAATCCGCACATCTTTGTTATTTCCCTTCGTAGTTCAAATAACTACAATCATCATATGATATGTTTCTCCCCCTTAGTCAATGCTTTAATCTTTCGTTAGATATAACATTTAAGCACAATTGTCCTTTCATAAGTGATTACAAATCACTTGTTTACTCCATATATTTCTCCCCCTTTTTGTCACAAAATGACAAAGTCCGAGCAAATACCAAAAACCGAAAGGATCTTACAATCTAAAATAGTTGTACAACCTATAAGAGTTAAGCACGAGGGTTTCACATACCACTTTAGATAACCAATATCAAAACCGAAACTACAAGTAATTTGGTTTTAATATGTTATCAAGGAAACAATTGCCCGACGCAATTTTCTCTCTAATAGTTTAACAAATTGACTAAGAAAACTTAGTTCCTTTGCTAAACCGATTGCACAAGTACAATCGCTTGTTTTTCGATAAGACCAAAATAAAGATCAGAATTAGCTTTATTTTTCTCATCAGGCACTAATTATTCAGACAATAACTTAGACCTTTCACTTTAGACAAGACAAATACTAGGTTAGTTAACTAATACTTCTTGTCAAGGCATTCGATTAGACTTGAATAACCGAATCCTTTACTTTTGATAAGTCTAACTAAGATCATAATTAACTTAGTTTCTCTTATCCGGAATCGAATTGGACTAAACAAATGATCCCGTATTTTGTTAAGTCATAAATAATATATACAAACCAAATAAATTGACTTGCACAATTATTTTTCTTAACCGGAAGCAATTGAAATAAACATAGACATTAAAGCACCGCAATTGCACCGAAATTTCGTTAAGTCTAAAACAATTGATACCAAACAATAAATAAAGATATCAAATCAGTTTTTCTTAACCGGAAACAATTGAATCACACACACACATATATCCATACACACATAATGGAATAAACATCAATTGTACAGAATTTTGTTAAGCAAAAGCAAAATATATGCAATAAACTCATGCTTTTCTTAAACAGGATAATGATTAACTAACAAATTCGTTACCGCAAATTCCGCATCCTCTTCTCCCCATAAAGATATATTATTAAGCGCAAGTTCAAGTTAGAACTCTCCCCCATTATGTTGTCATCCTCTCGCAAGAACAAAAGAAGAAGAACAACAACAACCTTTAGCAGAAAAA
This sequence comes from Papaver armeniacum, assembly GCA_023531295.1. Classification (NCBI taxonomy): domain Eukaryota; kingdom Viridiplantae; phylum Streptophyta; class Magnoliopsida; order Ranunculales; family Papaveraceae; genus Papaver; species Papaver armeniacum. The sequence goes on along the minus strand of JAJJWW010010946.1, from coordinate 13,128 downwards.
GGTTGAATCGATTTTAACTAATGCAAATAGCAAAAGTTGAAAACCCGAAACATGTATGCTTTTATGTTAAACAAAAATTCAACATATTGTGACTTTTTCACATATGAGTTTCAATCGGAACACCTTATGATCCTTTGATAAAGCCTACCAACTTGGGCTAGAACTTAATCCCGCTAATCAAAAAGCCACACAAACCATAAGGGTCCACACATCATATGAGATCGAATATCAAGGTTATGACAACCGAAATCAAACATCCCATACACATAGCAATAATATAAAACATTCAAGCACAACTATGTAATCGAAAAACTATCATAAGAATTTTTTTATAAAATAATAATTTTATTCATAAATAATAGATAGTTTTATTCATAAATAATAGATAGTTTTATTCATAAATAATAGATAGTTTTATTCAGCAATAGACCTTACACAATAATTGAAAGAAATAAAAAACTGATGTCTATTTTGTTTGCAAGAATCAAAACCTTTCATGATCTTGGGATCTCTTTCGCCTGATAGGAATAATTCTCCAAATTCCCTGAAGAGATCCTTGATTGAAGAATAATTCCCCAACCTTGTGGAAGTTGGGTTCTTGTTCGTTTACTCTTTTGGAGAGTAAATCTAGTTGTTTGAGAACTTGAGCTTGAACAAGTAAAGATACTATGTTTCAACATTAATACTTCCAACTTAGTTTCTGCACAGGTTCGAGCCATCTTGTGAAACTCCTTTTCATAATCAATCATAAAGGGTGAATGATTCATATTCATGTAAGAGGTGGTCCCATTTCCATTGAAATTAAGAAGTCCGAATGAATCACATGCCATATTTTTTCGTGATACCTTTACAAACCCTTGTAGAAACTTTGTAGGGTAATTTGAATTGTATATGATTCTTTGTTACGGAGGAATGATCGAAAACTCAAACATTACCGAAACTTTATACACCAATAGTTTCCAAAATCTTGTTCATCGATTATGGAAATCAAATATTCTCTCTTAATATAAAATAACTGAAAATTCAATATTAAGGTTTTTTAAGAAAGTGCATTCCTGTGAATATTTTCATAAATCTCGCAAGTTTTGAACTATTGTTCAATATACACTGAATTCGTCAAACAAAAGTTTGAGCACTCCATGAGTCAGTATATCTTCCCAAGATACTAGGTATCTGGTTGAGACAGTTAACCTTTTTAGAAGAGATAAAGAATTTTTCCTTATCTGTTTTGTTAAGGACCTTACTTCGTTTGAAAGACAAACCAAATTTATCATAAAAATAACTATCATCAAGATATTTAGGTATTACATTATGTTGACGATCTGGAGAGTTTGCCAAATTCTTCTCTGTTTAGTTCCCGGTTTGCTTTGGTATCTATTTCAGGTTCCTAGTCTTCCCCGGTCATATGATGAACTTCTCTAAAAGATTTCTTTTGAGAAATATTTAACCTCATGTTACGTCTTAGACCAGAGATGTTTTTTTCAGTGTTTGAATAGGATAGTAGATTTGACAATGAAAACATCGTTTGTAGTGATGCTTTTGATGTTGTGGCAAACTCGATGAAGATGGTTCATCTTGTGATCCCCCGAGAAAATGGATCTCTTTTTGTAAGACGAAGCCCCTTTTTGAGGGTTTTTAAAGCCGACATTCTTCCTCCCTCTTGAAGGAAGGGTTAAACAAGAATTTTTAGATTTATCCAAAAGATGCAAACAACTGATTTTCAGAAAATAATGAACACATATCATTCTTCAGCCTTTTGACATGATTGGAGACCGTCACTACAAAATTGCTGATTTTTTTTGTCATGGCCTAATTGCCACGAATTTTAACATACGTGGCTATATGTCACATTTTGCCACGCTAAACAGGTAACCGTGGCAAGCAGGTCACTCACTAGCCATGACATGATGCCTACTTGCCACAAGTCTAGCTTTATAAGGTGTTAGGCTGTCGCATGTCTTCTACTCACGACAGAGTGGGCCGTGGGTACAGCAGGCCTATTGTTTCGGGATAATAAATATTGCGGTGTGGCTACTGGCTAGTAATTTCCGTAAAACTCTCCTAAAAATAAAAGTCGAACTTCCTTCAAAACATAAAATAAAAGTCGAACCTATGTGAAAACCCACGATCCCCACCTAAAGAGATAACTGCCCAGTTCCTCCAGTTTCTCCCACCTCCCTCGACCCTCCTCTTTCTTCGATTATGAATAATACTATAAAGACAATCGATACTTCGATACCGATTTTGCTACTTGAACAACCAAGTAACGACTACTTGTGACAAAGAAACGACGTGGCAAAGAGAGGTAAGTATTTTTTGTTTATCTTATATTTAAGAAATAAAAGAAATAATAACGCGCGTTAATACTTTAATTCTTACTGTCGTTGGATGTATCCGACGGTTCAGATGGAAAACAAAAACTAAAATTTAGAAATTTGGCACAGGGAAAAGAAAGAAGTCAGACGTTGCCTATTCAGTTTCTTATTTTCTTCCTAAAACAAATCTAGGGTTTCTTCGTCTTCCTAAAACAAATCTGTGTGTTCTGTGATAAAAAACAATTGTCTTCAAATCTTGGAATATAAATAAGTTGTGTGATGGTAGTTCCATAGATCACTACCATTTTATCTCAAACTACTAACAAGGTAAACTTGAAAACCCAACTCTATATTTATTGTATAAGAGTTTTTGAATGCCAAAATCATCTTGATTGTTTAAGGTTTGATACAAATCGTTTTCTTTAAAGTGTTTACAGTTCTCGTTTATTTTCTGTTAGATTTAGTAAGCATTCAAATCATGAATTTTAATAATTTCAAAACTATAGCTTATATGGTTGATACGTGTTAATGTTCACAGAAGTTGTTGGAACAATTGCCGATTTCACACCTGCAAAACAAGGATTAGAAAACAAAACAAGGTGACGGCTGAGTCACGACCAGGTCGCTCTCTTTAGGACGTTTCGTGGCTATGCCTTAAGTTTTGTGTAAGCAGTTCTTTCTCCGTCACGACGCCCCCAGGATAAAACAGCCGAGATGAAAAACTCTCTTCAATCCCTCACGCACACAATGCGTGATAGGTGTAGAATACACCATATTTAATATCTAGTATTTATGCTTTCTTTGCGAGTTTTCGTGTGAATTATGTATCTTATGTGTGCTTTTGGGTTCATTAGGTGCAATGGAGTCATTTGGAGCAAAAAGACCAATTGGAACTCGTTCAAATACAAGATTTCTACTTTTCATTGTGTAGAGGACGAGAAGATGAAGACAATGGCGAAAGAACGGAGTCATTCGGAGCTCGTATGAAGAAGTTATGGGCAAAAGAAGAATTCGGAATAGTAAACGGGTCATTTCATCGGCTAATGCTATTGAGAGCCCAGTCGAGGATAAGGGGAAACCAAATGACTATTCACTAAAGACAGAGACTACAAATCGTTAAGGCACCTCCCCCTTCATAACTAAAAGCTAGGTTGAATGTCTTACACCCGGTTCATCCGGGTTCAAAACCAGAAACCAAGAGCCGCAACTAAGAGTTCGGGCCGGGAAGCTCGGTCCCATTGAGTGTTTTGAAGGGAGGATCGAGTTAGTCAAGAAATAGTCATTGGGTTTAGTTTGTGTTGTGTTTGATGGGAGAAATACGAGAGAAGAAAGGCAAGCTCGGCTGCCTTTGGATTAAAAGATGAGTGGAGGGATTGGAAGTGGTTTCGATTTACGTAGTACAGGAACTCATTGTTAAAAACATATGAAGTCCGGTCCGAGGTTATTCAACTGATTTGGATACGAGTTTATGTGAATTTGGACAGAGTTTTGTCACTTGTTTTTGGTTTCTTATTTTTGTTTTTAGTTTTTGTTTTATTTTTCCTATTTTCTGGTTTTTAACTTTGGTTTGAGAATTATTTCGGGTGCTATTTCTATGGAAGGAGCATATTGGAACAATGGATACGGTTTTCAACAACCTCAACAATATGATAACTACCAATTCCATGGGTATAATCAAAACCAATTCATTGGTTATGACCAATATTCCATGGAACCTTGTGGTTTTCCTCAACAACCTTATGGCGGGTATGTGTGTGAACAACAACAAGGATGGGAGGATTCTTATGCTTGTGAACAAAAAGTCTCTAATTTTATAGATCAAGTTTCCAACTTTTTACAAGAGGAATTTAAAAAAGCTAAAGAGACTACAAACGAGCAACTCCAAGAACTTCGTGAAAGTATGACTATCTTACGAAGAGACATTGATCAATACAAGGAAGATATGGATAATTCTAATGTGCATATGGTTTGTGATGAATATTTGATTGATGCTAATGTTGAAAAAGGCCAATCCTTGGGCACTTTTGTTGATAATTGTGTAGTTAACTCAACTCTTGATCGTAATAATGATCATTCACCTATTCAAAAGGATGAGTTCGAGATTAGCAACACTAAATTCAGCGAGGAACAATCTTATGTTGACTATGATAGTGATGGTGATTATGATACATTGCTTGAAACAACTCATGGTGACATCACCGAGGAGTCTTTTTGGGATCAAGATGAAGATGAAGAGGAATATGATGACACTTGTGTAGATTACTCAAGCATTGATCTTAATAATGATCAAGAGCCTATTCAAAGGGTGGAGCTTGAGGATGATGCATTTTTGAGTGTTCTAAAAAAGTTTCTTATAATAAAATTTGGATCCATAAAAGAGTATGTGCCTTACAACAAAGAGGAGTGTGTTGAGAATGAGACCGTTATGACCAATATTGTGGAAGACCCAATTGAGCTTGCAAATGATTGTAATGATGATGTTTATGTCGAGACTTTGGTTACTGCAAACGGACGAAGAATGGTTGCAAGGTTTGATAGAGGACCATGATATACAAGAGGTGAATAATTCACTTGAGTTTTTCAAGGATGAAGAGGATTAGTCATACAAGAGATTGTGAAAGGTTTATCTAACCCTTTGCCTATTATTTCTTCTCCTTTTACCTCTTATTGGTTTGAATGTATGTGCTTCAAACCATTGTTGAATGACTTTGTTTCTCGTTTTCCGCCATTAGAGAAACTTGATTCTCATACTATGCGGGTTATGGAACCAGAAACCAGTGGAAGTACCGACTCCTATATTCTTTATATACTTCCAAGTGTGGACAAGAATAAGTGTGGGGGAAACTTTTATCGGTTCATAGCTTCACTTTTGTTTTATATTACTAATATTTGTGTGAAGCTAGTGTTTGCAAAACAGGTTCTATGGACGGATCCCCAACTTTTCCGATTATTGGTGTATGGGGAATGAATCTTACAAGAAGCTAAGTCGGGCCGTCGACTTTAAAACAAGCGCTTAGTGGGAGGCAACCCACCGGTTTTGTATCTCTTATCCTTTTGCTTTTTATTTTTGTTTCGTTTATTTATTTTTTATTGTTTTTATATCATATTTGCATCCCTATGTTTAATTTCATTGAGTCCGTAATCTATCTTAGAAGAGAATTATGACGAATACCTTTTCGTCAGAAAATTTCAGATTGCGCGTAGTTCAGTCCAGAGACCATAACTGTCAGACCGTTTATCGAAACACTGTGCAATTTTGACACTGTGTAGAAAACACGTAGGCGAACAACTTTTGTGAAATGGAGTTTTTCCAAATTCCTTACCAATTTGCACAGTTTTTGCGTTTTATCTGCTGTTACGTCAGAATTCAGAACTTTCGGTTTTACACATTGAGGACAATGTGAAGTTTAAGTGTGGGGAGCATTTATATGTTTGTATAGTTTGTTTTTGACACCATTAGTGGATGGAACCATTTTGAATGCAGGAGTTGAGGAACCAATTAACTAAAAGGGGCGAACATAGCTCGAAATCATAAATACCATGATAGTTGTTACCATATCTCGGAATATCACCATATCACATTCTATTTTTATTTTTCCATATTTATCTATTGTTCTCTAAGTGCTTTGGTGGGTCACTAAACATCGACGTGTTATTACTGCTAGGATGAAATAGAGTGGTTGAGTTACATGAAAAAAAAAAAAAAAAAAAAAAAAAAAAAAAATATTTGAAAAAAAAAAAAAAAAAAAAAAAGGACCGATCAATTAGACCAAAACGGAATAAAAAGACACTTGGGAATAGCAGTATGTGTGAAACGTAGTCCCTGTCTCCGTCGCCTAAACAAGCGTGGAATGCAGGATCCAAGGCAACTATCATGTACTTGCTGACAAGAAGCATGCGCTTGGATCCAAAAGATCTAATCATGCCGTCTAAAAAAAAAAAAAAAAAAAAAAAAAAAAAAAGAGAAATTGGATCCAGTTTGATCCAATCAAATAAAAAAAAAATTATTATTGTGTTGAATAAAGTCACTTTTGGTTCCCTTGTATATGCCAATTGATTTGATGTAGCATTCAAAGACTAAAAGAGCTCAATCCAATAGGATTAGGTTCATCTTAGCGATGACCTTGAGATGTATATGGGAAACATCAAACACTTGTGAATATTCGCCAACATCTACATCTATATCCATCTTCTTAATCTTTTCATTGTGATTGTGGTTTGTTAGTTTCCTAGTATTGTGGATTGTTCGACTATCTAATTAGAGTTTATTTACTAATAATTGAATTGAATTTTCAAGGTACCTCCTCCTGTAGTCATTTTTGATTCGTTCATTGATTTGTCACGAATGAAGACGGAGTTTGAAATATAGGTTTTGTAGGTATATCTCTAGTAAACCTTCACGAGACTATAACTCGTCCACTAGGGACACCTAGGGGTTTAAAGGCTTGTTATTTATGCTAAAAGTGACCGTAGCCTCGACGACACGGAGTTGTTGTATTTTATTTTGTTTTGTTTGATTTGCTCGAGGACTAGCAAAGTCTAAGTGTGGGGGAATCGATAGGTGTAGAATACACAGTATTTAATATCTAGTATTTATGCTTTCTTTGCGAGTTTTCGTGTGAATTATGTATCTTATGTGTGCTTTTGGGTTCATTAGGTGCAATGGAGTCATTTGGAGCAAAAAGACCAATTGGAACTCGTTCAAATACAAGATTTCTACTTTTCATTGTGTAGAGGACGAGAAGATGAAGACAATGGCGAAAGAACGGAGTCATTCGGAGCTCGTATGAAGAAGTTATGGGCAAAAGAAGAATTCGGAATAGTAAACGGGTCATTTCATCGGCTAATGCTATTGAGAGCCCAGTCGAGGATAAGGGGAAACCAGCTGACTATTCACTAAAGACAGGACTACAAATCGTTAAGGGCACCTCCCCTTCATAACTAAAAGCTAGGTTGAATGTCTTACACCCGGTTCATCGGTTCAAAACCGTAAAACCAAGAGCCGCAACCAAGAGTTCGGCTAGGAAGCTCGGGTCCGGTTGAGTGTTTTGAAGGAGGATCGAGTTCGTCAAGAAATAGTCATTGGGTTTAGTTTGTGTTGTGTTTGATGGGAGAAATACAGAGAAGAAAGGCAAGCTCACTGCACCGGATTAAAAGATGAGTGGAGGGATTGGAAGTGGTTTCGATTTACGTAGTACGGGGAACTCATTGTTAAGAAACATATGAAGTCCTGGGTCCGAGTTATTCTTGATTTGGATACGAGTTTATGTGAATTTGGACAGAGTTTTGTTGCAGAAAACAATACAAATTCTACCATTGATAAATGATGATGAACAGATATGAAGACCTAAGTGTTTTACGAGTTACGTGAATGATGTATGAGAATGGGTTTAGGATGGAATTTGATTGCTCACAGGGAAGGAGAAAGGATTCGATCTAGACACCAACAGCAAGTTAGTCCATGTAGCAACAACAAATGCACACAATTTGTTTGCCGAATTGCCTGAATCGAGATGAATAATATTGGAGCTGAGATAGGAGAAAATATGCAGCCATTATACAACTATATGGATTAGTGCTATTGTGTGCTTGCTGCTATGTTGGCATTAAAGGGAAGATGGCAATGAAGAAGTGTTGTGATGTTGTTGGCCTAGCTATGTAGATGGTGGTTTGGGTGAGGTGAAGCCGGAATGCATCCGGTGGTGTTGTTGAGCTCTTGTGGAGAGCTGCAGGATAAGGGTCTTGAGCAATTGGTGGTGGCTAGGCGGACTATAACCGAGGTGGACTCGAGTAGATAATGCATTACGGTGGCAACAATGCAAGGATCTTGGGTTACAGTGCAACGATTGCAAGCGGTGGCTATAATCGAGATGGAATAGGATGAGATGCGGTTTATACGAGGCAAAGTGATGTTTACACGGGGAGTGTGGCAGCAAATGAGGTGGAGATGTTAAATAAGCTGCGGGATTTGAATTCGGTTTTGCGGAGTGGAGAGGATTGTTGGGAAACGAGATGGAGCTAATGGGTTTAGTTACGATCTTTGGCGGAGGGTTGAGGCGGTGCATCGGATGTTGATGGCTAGAGTTACAGGGCTACAAATGTTCTAATGGTGTTGCAGGTCTGAGAAAAAGGAGCAAAGAAGGTGTTGGTGGTGGGCGTGCGCAAGAAGATTGAACTCAGATGGTTTTGTGATGATGGAATGGTTTGTTTGAGTTATATTCTGTAGCTCAGGATGCTTGGTGCAGGGGACTGATGATTTGAATTCAGGCAGAGAATGGCAAGGATATGGGCTGAAGATTTATTGCAGGCAATGAGGGCAGTAGAGAAGTGAACAGAGCCGAAGCTGCGATTCGAGGTTTAAATGTCTTGATGCGGGCGACAGTGGGTTACGGTCACGATTATACTTGAGCCGGTTGTGCTAATGTCTATGACAATGGGTCTTGAGTTGAACTAGAGCTGTAGTAGCTGGAATCAAGCTCAAGTTATGCGGTTCGGTGGTGGTTGAGTGCGAGCGAGATAGAGTAGGCTGAGGTTGATCTTTGTTTGCCCGGGTATTGCGGGACATGGAATGAGGTCAAGACAAGAAATTGTGAGTCGATGGAATTGACGGTGGCGAGGCGATGCAATTGTAATGGGTTTGGCGGATTTGAAGTGGTGAACTACGGTGAATGAATGGTCTTTGTTGGTTAAACAAGTTTTGGCGAATCGAATGGCTAATTGCGAGAAATTGTGCGAAACGAGACGGAATTGGCGCACCGTGTAAGCATAGTTCGGATGAGCGGATTTCGAGAGGTTAAAGTGTCGATCGCAATATTTCGGTGAATCGCGAGGGGTACGAGTCGGATGCAAGAGTCGACGGCCGGACATATGAGCTACGCGTCACGCTTTTGGCGCGTTTTTCGCGAGAATTCAAGAATTGGATGGTTCATATGTGATGTATTGCTTTGAATTGTGAGTGTTTGAACTGGGCAGAGAAGGACAGGTGAGTTCTTTGCGAGTTATGGTAACCGGAGGCAAGTCCAGGTAGCTGGAGATGATTTTCCGATGACCGGATTCCGGCGACCGGCGGCCGGATTCCGGCGATGACGTCAGCAATTCCGGCAACGCTTTTGGACCCAAAATTCCAGAGACATATTTTTCACTCCTGGGCTTGGTGGACCAACTTGGAGACGGGTTTTGAGAAGAATTAACCTAATTTTGGGAAAGTATCCTTATGGGGAGAAAAGCATATATATAGAAAACTCTTTTCTAAACCTGGAGATATCTCCATTGGGGAGACTCATACTTTTGGTTCTAGGTTTTTAGAAACATGATAGGTTTTCTCCTTTTTCTTGCTATGAACTCCTATGCCATGAGTAACTAAGTTTTTATTATTGGTTGAAGATGTAGTTGGATTTTGCAACCAAGTTATGATTTTTATGAATTAGTTTTCTCTCAATATTATCGTATGATTTCTACGGGTTATAATAATTGCATGATTGAAGTATTGCAATATGATTGAATGTTTGTTTAGTCGAGTCTAGAATTGATTGAACTCACATCCATATCTATAGCTATTTTAGGGTTTTCATCGAGCGATAACCTTGAATACGAGTAGCATGATATGATTCTAGGTTGTAGTGATACATCCTTGTATTCATATGTAGAAATTAACCTTTGTTCGAATTGTTTGCGCAATGTATTTCAATTGCATTGATTAGCCTATTTCTGAAACTTAATGCTCCTAGGAATTGAACTTGATTAGCGCAAGGCGTTAGGTTATTCTTTAGGTAGATTTCACATACGCAGCCCTAATGTGTGTGTTGATAACTTTGGAAATTTACGGAGTATTCTTGCAATAAGATATTCCATGGCTTTTGATGATAGCGAGATTAAATACGAATTCTATTCATATATTCATAAACTTGTTTACAATTGAAGATGAAACCTTTATCCAATATTTTCACATCCTCGATTTGCGTGCTTTGTTTATTTGCTTTTTTGTTTATTTTTATTTACACAATCATAAATTCTTCCGGGTGTTTTATATAGGAAACCATAACAATTTGACAACCTAGACCTCTCTGTGGGATCGATCCTTTCTTGCCCTTGCTATATTTATATTTTGAGTAGTAAGAAAGTGTAATTATATTTGTGCCGCTTACGAAAGCGGTCAATGCGAGACTGATCACTTTCACTCTTTCTAATCTTGCTCAGAAAACCTGATCTCTTGATTCAAAAAAACAGTATGTATAAAACTCATACCTTTCTGGTTCTCAAAACATGCTTTTTATAACCTTTGTAATTAAGACAAAATTAATGGAAATAAATTTTTGGTTTTAATTGTCTCCATGAAAGGCATTTTAACGAGTCGAAACGCACACAAACGTTACCAAAATTAAGTCTAATTAATCACGCACTAAAAAGGCAGTAAACGTTTTGAAAATCTTTTCGAAAAACCAAAAAAAATAACTTCGAAATTCAAGAGACCTCCCAAGACCCCCTTGGCTCCAAGGCCCCGCTCCCGGACTAATGTTATATATATTATTTATATATATACCCATCGATGGGGGAGGGATTCGATCTGAGACCTAACCCTCCGGGCCCAAAAATGCTTAACCACTTTGGGCCAAGCTCGAATTGTTGATATAAATGTACAAAAGAATTATTTTAAAACATATATCCCAATAGAAGTGTTTATATCGTAAACTTGTGTCACTTTTATAATACATCTAATCTAATTTTAAGTGTAGATGGTGGTGGTCAGTTTAGATGATGTTGATAAGGAAACAGGTGAAAAGATGCAACTCCAACACCATCAAATCCTCATGATATTTCACATCAGTAACATACAGAAGCTACTCGCGGTCAAGGTATTTGCGGCCGAGGCACTAGAGGTTGGGGAACTCGAGGTAAGGGCACTGGAGGTCGAGGTCGGGGCACTCATGGATATACGAATTCCCCTCGAGTGAGCAACAATGCCTCTAGTTTTTCTGCTCTTGGCATGTACATGCCTGTTCCTGGCGAAGCACCATGTATCAACCTTGCTTGTGTGAGTAGTAGGAATACACCTCACTGTTATGCTTCACCGTGTTGCTATTTTGCTTTCCTTTTAGTTTCCCCTCTAACAAATATAGTTTTTTTTATTATTGTAAAGCCAAATATGAGGACAGCATACGGCCATTACTCCAACTGCATCGCATATACCTTCCGGACAGGGGTTTATCCAAAGGCAGAGTTAGATTCCATGTGGAAGTGTATTTTGTGTTTTTTTCATTTGGTTTTAGGTTCATTATGTGTATGCTTCTTTATTTGCTAGGAGAATTAGTATTTCCCTACAGTTCACTGTGTTTTATTTCCCAATTGCAAGGATAGCATTGGGTCGTGCTATCCCACGCGGCTTCTTATAACTTAGTTGTAAGCTGGCAGGTTCTTAGCCATTGGACGATAAGAGATGACAATTTTTGGCCGTTGATGAAAAATGTACAGCTGTCTATAGTCTTAATTATAAGAAAGCCCTAAAATTTAATTAAGAAAAATTAAAATCATCCCCACATATTCCTATATTTCATTACAAGACATTTTTCGTAAAACACATGCACCATCTGTGAGTTTTTAAATTGAAGAAGATGGAGTTCTGTTCCTTTAATGGTGAAGGAGAAATTCCGATTTTTTTTTTTGCATATTCTTGTTGTAGATCAACTCGGTCGAACTGGTTACAAAATCCGATCATGTTGTTTTTAAATTGATTTCCTAATTTGATTCTGTTAATATCGAACCGATCTGTACTGTACTTTTATCTCAACGACTTGGTCAAAACAAACAACCAAAAAATCAACCTGGTTTCATTAATTTGTTAAAATCTCATCTTCAATTCTAATTTTTGATTGTTGATTTTTGCAGCGTTTATTGATTTTATCATTCAAAGCATGTGGAAGAACAATTAATCCTTTGTTAATGGAGATGTTTGGTTATTATAATGAAATTGGCAAATTTGTCAAGCAACGGTAGAAAGTTTGTTCTTAGAGGAGGAACTTTAAGTCCAATTTCCGATGAAATTTCACAATAATATCAAATTAGTATTAGAAATTTTGAAAAGCTCATCTTAGAAATCTTATTAAATGTGTTCTTAATGCGGATAAAGAAAGGATTAATTAGTAAATGTGAAATAAATGTGAGGATCTATTGTAAGTTTATATCATTTTATAACTACTGACAGTTGTAACTTTGACGAAAAAAATGAAAAAATGAAAAATCTGCTACATCGGACGGCTAAGAACCCGCTAGCTTACAACTAAGATATAAGAAGCCGTGCGGGATAGCATTCCAAACATTTAGGCAACTTCAGTAGTGCATTTTGCTTTAATAGAACAAATATAAGGATCTTCTATTGCTGACATTATGTGTAAGAGCATCCACAGTGGGAGACCAAAACCAAAATTTTGGTCCAAAAACCAGGCGCAGTGGAGAAGGAGTAAAGATCAAAGACCAGACTAAACTAAAAACCAGACCAAATATAGTCTTTAGTTTGGTTTTAGTCGGGCGTAATTTAAAGTTACGCCCGAACAGGCGTAATTTATAACTCCGCCTGTCATAAGAAGACAAAAAAAAAAAAAATTGGGGCGCAACTCTGATTGGGGCGTAACTCAAAGTTACGCCCCATTGAAAAAAAAAAAAAAAAAAAAATTAATGGGCGCAACTTGAAGTTGCCAGAATCAAAGCACAACTTTAAGTTGCGCCCCATTTGGTTTAATCTTTCTCCCGTAGCGTGTGAACACGGACTAAACCCAAAATTTGGTTTTTTTTTCTTTAGTCTTTGGTTTATGATCGCACC